>CAUYSK010018629.1:0-16690 GCA_963575035.1 Avahi laniger
GCATGGTGGCGCATGCCTGTAGTCCCAGCTACTCGGGAGGCTGAGGCAGGAGAATCGCTTGAGCCCAGGAGTTTGAGGTTGCTGTGAGCTAGGATGACGCCACGGCACTCTAGCCCAGGCAACACAGTGAGACTCTGTCTCAAAAAAAAAAAAAAAAAAAGTCCAAATAGTGTATATTTCAGGCTTTAAGGGGTATAGAGTATCTGTTGCAACTACTCAACTCTGCTACAGTAGCACAAAAGCAATCATAGACAATATGGCAACAAATGTGTCCCAATGAAACATTGTTTACAAAAACAGACTGCAGCAATTTCACTCCTAAGTACATACCCAAGAGAAATAACAACGTAGTTCAGGCAAAAACTTGTACACAAATGTTCGTAGTGGCACTAATCACAACAGCCAAAGGATGTAAACAACCCAAATGTCCATCACATGATGAATAGATGAACAAAAGGTGGTATATCCATACAATGGGATATTATTCAGCCAGAAAAAGGAATAAAGTACTGATAACTGAATGAAGCTTTAAAACATTTTGCTAAGTGAAAGAAACCAGTTACAGAAGATCACGTGCTATGTGATTCTGTTTATGTGGAATGTTCAGAAGAGGCAAATCTATAGAGATAGAAAGTAGAGCAGTGGCTGCCTAAGGCTGGAAGGAATGAGTATGAGTTAATAGCTAAGAGAGGTGGGGCTTCTTTCTGGAGTGATGAAAGTTTCTAAAAGTGATTTTGGTGATGGTTGCACATATTTATGAGTATACTAAAAACCACTGAACTATATACTTATATGGCATGTGAATTATATATATATATATATATTTTTTTTTTTTTGAGGCAGAGTCTTGCTCTGTTGCCCAGGCTAGAGTGCTGTGGTGTCAGCCTAGCTCACAGCAACCTCAAACTCCTGGGCTCAAGCGATCCTCTTGCCTCAGCCTCCCGAGTAGCTGGGACTACAGGCATGTGCCATCATGCCCGGCTAATTTTTTTCTATATATATACATTTAGTTGTCCAGATAATTTCTTTCTATTTTTAGTAGAGACAGGGACTCGCTCTTGCTCAGGCTGGTCTCGAACTCCTGGCCTTGAGCGATCCACCCTCCTCGGCCTCAGCTGAATTATATTTTTAAAAAGCTGTTATTTTTTTTTTAAAGGCAGCCAACTGGATTTGGCCCAGGGGTAGTAGTTTGCTGGCCCCTGCTCTGCATTAAACATGTAGTCTCCTAGAATCTCTTACATTATTTTGCATTATTTTAATTTTTACATTTAGATTTTTAATCCATTTAAAATTTGGTATTTTATTGTTTAAGGTAGGAGTTCATTTTTATTTATTCCAGAGGGCCACGTTATAAGGGCCAGCACCATTTGTGAAATAAACTATCCTTTTTCCACCGAGATGAGGAATCTCCTTTGTCAAATATTCACATCTGTCTCCTGGGATCTGATTCTGGATTATTTTTCATGCTCCCGGGATCTATTTGTCTGGGCCTTTGTAATACCACAGTGATCTGATTTTAGTGACTTCATTGCATGTTCTGGTTTCTGCAAAGTCCCCCTCATGTTCTTTTCCTTCCCACTTGACTGGCAGCCAGTGAGCTTATCAAAATGGACCTGCTTAAAAGCCTTTAATGGATTCCCACTGCTCTTTCAATTATGGCCCAAATTTTAACTGATGCTTGAGCCCTGCATGCTTGGTCCTACCTAGCTCTCCCACTTCATTTGGCTGAGGACATCGTACTTGGGACTCTATACTTTAGCCACACTGAAGTTACTCAAGGGCTCCTGCTGCCATCTGCCCCAGGACCTTTGCACTGGCTGTTTCTTCTGCCTGGAATCCTTTTCCTTCCCCTTTTGCCAAGTTAACGCCTCTTTTTTCTTCAATCTCAACTTGATCATTATTCCTGGGGAAAGGCTATGCTGACCTTCCTGACCAGAACAAATCCCCCTCTCTGCACTGTGTGCCTATACTGCGTTGTCTTCACTGTACTTATAATATTACATTTATTTCTATGATATTTTGACTAACATCTGCCTCCTTCAGCTCCCCATTACCTTCCTAATATTTAGCACTGTGTCCCACATATGGTAGGTGCTAAACATATATGTAATATATACTGTATATTGAAGGAGTGAATAGACAGGTAGACAATGAAGTCAGGCACCTATCTGCCTGGTTACCAAACCCTCCCCTGCCTTTGCCATGCCATGTGCTGCCCTGGAGCAGCCCTGGATGGGACATTAGGAGGCCTGGGTTCCAGACCCAGCTCCGCCTCCAGTTGGGGCAGTTCCCTAAATCTGTTTGCAAAGTGCTTTCTCCCTCCCTCCATCATCCCACAACCACCCTGGAGGCAAGCTGTGAAGGCTACCTTCCCCCCATTTTACAGCTGAGAAGTCTGAGGCCAGGGAGGAAGCGGAAAGCCCTGCCCTCCAGGCCCTCAAGTCAGTGTTCATCTCGGGAAGGGCCCTTTCCCTGGCTGGGCCTCTGTTTCCCCGTTTATCAAACGGTGGAGAGAGGTTTGCAGCGGATGATATCAACAGAGTTTCACAAACCTCAGGCACCCCAGGCTTTGCCGTATCTGCGTTCCATCTGTGTTACTGGTTACTTAAATCTCTTATTTCAAAGACTTTTTGAAAAAACCTTGCTCCCTTTATTTTTTAATTTATTTTTCGAAAAGAAAACTTCTAAAACTGAGGAAAACTTGTATTATTTTTGTCATTCCATTGTAACCACCCATTGTATTTTATCTATGACACCTTCGAGTCAATTTGCACCACCAGAGTTAGAGTGGCTCACCTGGGAGCTATCTACAGTCCTCCCCTACCTCCAGGGCTGGAGGGTCTGTGCTCGGGGAAACCCTGGTCTGGGGGCTGGTTGAGGTCCCGCACCCCTCCACGAAGCATTCATTTGTTCAATCAATGAATGTCTATTTAGAACCGCGATGTGCGAAGCACCAGGCCAGGCCCTGCCGCACCATGGTGGGGCGGCGTTGGGGGCTGTGGTGTCTGACTGTCTGTGTGGAACTTGTGTGCTCGTTGTGAGTGTCTGTGTGTGTACAGGGGTGTCTGAGTGTCTGTCCGTGTTGCGGTGTGCACACGCCACCATACAGGCCTGCTTCCCTGGGCTCCCGCCACAGCCCTTCCTTCCCGGCCCGGTCTGGGGTCAGCCCATGTGACGGCCGGGGCTGGGCCTGCTTTCTCTCAGGGCCAGAACTGCAGAGTGAGAGAGACAAGGGGGCCACCAAGGCGGGCACCTCAGCCCCGCCAGATCTCCTGGAGGCCAGCAAGCAAGAAAGCCCCTCGGGCATCCTTGCTGGGGACCCCAGGACCCTGAATGCTCCTGGTCTCACTCTGTCATCCTACCAGTGGGGAAATGGGCCTGGAATGGGGCAAGGATTTGCCAGACAGAGACACTGAGCATGCAAGTGGCAGGGCCAGGCCTCAGGATTCCCCCTGACCCCTCTGCAGCTTCTCCACGTGCTCCCAAGACATTAGCCAGGCCCCGTCTGCAGCAGACACAGTTCGAAGGAGGAGAAAACAAGAATTTTTAAATAATACAACTAAAAGCTATTATGCACTCCAATGTCTGGCACTGTTTTAAGCACTTTAAATACATTAACACATTTAGTTGTTAAACAACTATGAGGTAGATATGACTATTACCATTCCATTTTCCAGATGAAGAAAGTGAGGCACAGAGAGGTAAACTAAATGGACCAGGGTCACACAGCTGGAAAGTTGGCTTCATGGCCAACACTCTTTGCCTCAGCAGCAAGCAGAGAAGAGATAGAGGTCTGTGGATAGAAAGAAGGCTTTCTTCATGGTTCTCTGTGAGCTGAGCCCTTCTGCCAGCCATGGAATTTTCCTGGAGCTCAAAGTGCTTCTCTCAGCTTTCCCTGTGCTGTCTTGGGTTCACTTCACCACTGAGAAGTCCAAAATAAAGGAGGTAGAATGACTTGCTTGAGATCACACTATTGAACCCTTGTCCCCTTACCATTTTGAATGGGGAGACTTAGGCTCAGAGAGGTTAAATAACTTGTCTAAGGGCACACAGCTGGCAAGTAAGTGGCCAAGGCAGCACTTGAACCCAGGTCTGACTGATCCGAAGCCTGTGATCTTATCTACTAGGCTCTCCTGCCTCATGTATCCCTGCATCTGGAAACCATACGCAAGAAGGGAAGGCACAGATAGTGTTCCATTTTACAGAGAGGAAATGGAGGCAGCTTGCCTGAGAGCACATGCTTGTGAACATGAGAGCCAGGACTCAGAAATCCAGGTCCATCTGATTCCCTGGCCAGTGCCCTTTTTCCTTTGTTCCTTCAGGAATATTCCAGAAAGGGTTCCAGTACTATGGTTGTCTGTGGTCAGCAACGCACAGCTGCCTTGCTGGGACACTGTCTCACTGTGTTGTCCAGGTTCAAGGGCAGAGCATGATCATACTTCACTGTAACCTCAAACTCCTGTCGCAGCCTTCTCAGTAGCTGAGACTATAGGAGCGTGTCACCATGCCTGGCTAATTTTTTAAATTTTTTGTAGAGATGGGGGTCTTGCTATATTGCCCCAGCTGGTCTTGAACTCCTGGCCTCAAGCAGTCCTCCTGCCTCTGCCTCCCAAAGTGCTAGGATTACAGGCATGAGCTACCACACCTGGTCTCAAAGCAATTTCTTACTTCTTACTTTACCGGTGTTTTCCACAAATCCGTGAAGATCAGAACATGCTCCATTTCACAGATGGGCAATCGGAGGTCCCTCTGGAGAGGGGAAAAGACTTGCCCAGGGCCTTGAACCAGGGCCCCTGACTCTAAATCCAGCGAGGGAGGCCCAGGGCACAGGTCCTACAGGGCAGGCTCCAGCTAGCCCTCTCCCTTTGCCCTGGGTGAAGTCATCGCTTTATCAGCTAGCTAATTGCCACCCTGAGGCCTAATCCCGCCACTCAGCTGGAACCCTCAGGAATGATTGCTCAGAGACAGAAGCTGTTATTGTCCAGATTACAGGGCTGGGGGGCAGGCAGGAAGAGGGGGCAAGTTTACAGTCATGATTCCCCTCAAACAGTTTGCTTTCTCAAAAACCTCTGGAGACAGAGATGTTTCTCGGGCCTTCTCAGGCAGGACTGGGGGCCTCTGCTGCCTTTGCGCACGGTTGGCCGAGATGCCTGCCACATTAACAGACGCAGCGGCACGGCAATCCAGCTCCCTATAAATAGATGAAGCCGGCTGAAATAGATGCAGGTGGGAGCCGTTTCCCTCTGGCACAGAGGAGTGCGCCGTTGATGCTGGAGATGAAAGCAGAGCAGCAGAGCTTGGGTTAGTGCGGGGTCACCTTGGCCAGCTGGGGGACTTCCCGAAGGGCTGGGCATGGGTGGGACACGGCTGGGGGCAACATGAGGCTGTTGTTCCAAGGAGGGACTGAGAATAGCAAGGGGTAAGGAGAGTCCTGTGACAGCCACCGTGGATCCAGTGTGGCTAATGTGCCAGGCACTGTTGCTTCATAAACAGCAAGTAGTTGCTGAGCCTACCGTGTGGGTAAGAGTGCTGGAGCCACATTCGAACCCGGGTTCGAATCCCAGCACGACTGGAGACTGAGTGCCTCCTAGAATTTTGCACCCGGATGCCTCGCTTGCCTTACCCTAGACCAGGCCCTGTTGGGCTGGTGACTTTCCCTTTCTGAGTGCCAGTTCCGTCATCAGTGGATGGAGATGAGAATAACAGCTCCTGCCTTGGGGAGCTGTGAGGATTAAATGAAAAGAGGCAGAGAAAGTGCTTAGCACTTAAAATGCCAGCCACTGTTCTCACTCAGGGCTAGGGCTATGCTATTATTTGCTGGGCTTAAGGCGGTAAGCAAGCCACACCCAATCTCTGACCTCGCAGTGGAAGGCAACAAGGAATAGATTTGTCATGGTCCTGTCCACCGTTGGACTTTGAAAGGCTGCCCCAGTTCTTGGGCTCCGGGCTTGGGAAGAATCACAAGCCTTGGCCCGTGGCAGGGAGAGAGATGACAGACACTCAGCAAGCATGCGTGAAGAATTTACTGGAAGCAAAGTTTAAGGGTGCAAAGCGAAAGTACATTTCCTAAGGGGAAATGGGTCTGTCTCTGCGAGTGGAGAAGACACTGGCTACTTCTATGTTTTTCCTTTTATATGTTAGTAGTTTAGGTAAAGGTTAGTGATAACTATTCACAACTATACGTCACTGTTTTGGGGACCGAATTCTTTCCAGGTATGGCCGTGTCTTAAAGGTTATGTTTCAGTCTCTCTTTCTAATATACATAGCATGGGGAAAGTTCCATAACCTGGTGGTCAGGTTCCATGGCCTAATTACCCCATTCTTTAAGACTGAAATAACTGTTTCCCTTGGTTATTTTTCTGTAACTTTTCCTCCTTATCGTTGTTCTATAATTGCTTTCTCCTTTCTGTTTTTCTGATTTCCGTGACCTGTCACTAGTTCTGTCCCTAACAGACTGAGATGATGGGGGAGGGAGAGGGAGCCAGGGAAACCATACTGATGAGACATAACAAGTAGAATGAGACGAGGGCAAATCCCCACTCCCCAAAGATGGTCACTTACAACTAAGAAAGATGTTCTGGCTCCATACGTCACCAAAACCAGGATGGCACTCAGGATCTTACTCTGTTTTTTAACTCTCAGAACAACTTTGCACTATCCCCACTGATAAATGTGGAAACCGAGGCTCAGAGAGGTGAAGCGACTTGCCTAAGGCCACACAGTTTGGATGTGGCAGAGCCAGGATGCAAACCCAGGACCGACTGATTCCTTCCTCTTATCCACTGTGCTCTACAGCTTGACTTTGCTGCTGGCTGGATGTGTGATCTTGAGTAAGTCACATCTCCCTTCCCAAGCCTCAGTTTCCCCACCAATCAAGGTAGAAGGTGAAGGTCACATCGAATCATGAATATGGGAGAACTTTGGACATGGCAAGGTGCCGCCTGTGCCTGAAACTGCATCAGTGCAGGTGATGCAGAAAGCACCAAGGGGCCCTTGTCTGTGATGAGCACCCGCCTGCCCCTCCCCCACAGGGTCTTCTCTCAGTCTGGGTGCTGGGTCTCCCAGGCCTCCCTTACCTCTGCCCTGGCCTTAGGAGAAGCCTGTGGAAGCATTTTAATCAGCGCTTGTGGCTCTCACCTCCCTATGACAAAGTGTTATTTGCCACTATTTTACAAACGAAGAACCTGAGGCACAGCCAGGTAAGTCAGTTGGCCCAGAGGACACAGTCTGCTCTCAGGGACATCAGTCTCTGGACACCCTACACTGTAGTTTCCAGGTGGGGGTGACACTCCTGGTGAGCAGGTCATAGGACAGCACTTGAAGAGTCCAGGCTGCTGCACTGCTAGGCTCTGTGAGTGGGGCGGGCAAGACAGGCCCCACTAAGCTTTCCAGCTCCCTCCTCTCCACCCTCCCTTCCTGGGAGTAGAGAAATCCCTGAGGCTCAGCCCCTCCCCCATCATGCAAATACCCCAAAGCCTCCCCCCATCCACCCCCCCCGGCCCCCCCCCCCCCCCGCCAGTCTCACCTGCTCATGAGACTCCAATCCTGCACGGAGGTCCTTTCTCATGGCACAGGGGAGCAGCCTGGAGCACAGGGCCTGGGCAGTCAGACTTAGAAATGGGCACAAGATGGAGACAGACAGGGGTACACGGTGGGGGGTGTTGGCTGATGAAACAGGACTCTAATCTAGCCAAGCTGACATCCTCATTCTTTAAACTGTTGGAAACACTGAACCCAGAAATGTGCTCAAAGTCTTACAGCAAGTCAGGGGCAAAACCAGGACCAGAACAGAAGTCTCTTGAGCTCCAAGTCCGAGGACCTTGTCCTCCTCTGCTTTGCTTTGCGATGTCACCTGCGAATGGCAAGTCTTGGCTACAGGCAGGCAGGAGGCACTGAAAAATCGATGTTGAGTGAATGAAGGAATGCGGGGCGCTCCTCTGGAAGCAGCAGGGGGATGAGGAGCTGAGTCCACTACAGGAGGTGACAGGCAGGGCTTAGCCCCTCTGAAACCATCCCTCCTTCCCGTGGAATCAGTTCGTCTGGAATTCTCCCTTTTCCCCAGAGAATTGTGCGCCACCTAGAGGACACTGGGAGCCCCGCACCTCGTTCCAGGGGATAGTGCCCAGCCACTGCTTCTAAAAGGCCCCTAACCCCACTTCTAGCCTCTTACCCGATGTCGAGAGGAATCTGGTCAGGGTCAGTTGCAGTGAACATCTAGCTAGCGAATGAGGACATCCATGCAAAAAAAAAAAACCGTGAAAGTAAAATATGCTGCTTACTTTCCCACCTCAGTATCTTCCACTCAGAGGCCGTTTTGCGTTATTTTGCATTTCCTTTCCCACCTCCTTGGCTTCTTTACTCTTAAACAATACTAAGGACAGCAGGAAAAGCATCACCTCTGCGGTGTTCCTGCCTAACACGCATAGCCTGAATCCAATTATCAGGCAAAACCCAATTCGGGCTCATCCTACAAAATACTTGGCCAGTAATCTTCAAAATGTCAAGGTTATAAAATTCAAAAAAAGTTGGAGGAATTGTTCCAGACCGAAGGAAACCAAAGAGATGTGACAACTAAATCCAACACGTGATTCTGACCCAGAATCTTGGTTGGGATCTGAGAATTTAACAGTAGAAATGCGACATTAATTTCATGATTGTGATAACTATGTCATGGTTTGCAGGAGATTGTCCTTGTTTGCTGGAAATAAACATGAAGATGTTCAGGTGGGATGGAGCATCCTATCAGCAACTTACTCTCAAAAGGTTCATGGAAAAACACTTCTAAGCACTTCTATAGCAATTTGTCTATAAATCTGAAACTGTTTCAACATTTAAAAATATGTAGCATTAAAAATAAAAATAGCTGGGCTCAATGGCAGGCACCTGTGTCCCAGCTACTCAGGGTGCAGGAATATCTCTTGAGCCAAGCAGTTTGAGGCTGCAATATGTTATGATTGCACCTGAGAATAGCTGCTGCATTCCAGCCTGGGCAACATAGCAAGATCCTGTCTCTAAAGAATAAATAAATAAGCTGGGTGTGGTGGCTCATGCCCGTAATCCCAGCACTTTGGGATGCCAAGGCAGGAGGATTTCTTGAGGCTAGGAATTTGAGACCAGCCTGAGCAACAGAGTGAGACCCCATCTGTACAAAAAATAGAAAAATTAGCCAGGCGTGGTGGCACACTCCTGTAGTTCCAGCTACTCAGGAGGCTGAGGTGGGAGGATCCCTTGAGCCCAGGAGTTTGAGGTTGCAGTGAGCTAGGATGATGCCACTGCATTCTAGCCCTGGCAACAGAGCAAGACCTTGTCTCAAAAAAAAAAAAAAAATATATATATATATATAAATACACAAATAAAATGAATTTATTGCAGGGAAAAATGCAATCAGTAATACATTGGTCTTCCAACTGGACTGGTGGTGAAATAAAAACCTGTAATCATCATACTACCATTTATTGAGCCCCGACTGAGCGCTGTACATGCCCCATTTCCTCCTCAAGTGCTCCGTCTGTAAAGTAGGTGTCACCATCCCCACATTGCAAATGGAGAAACTGAGGTTTGGAGCGTCGGAGAGACTTGCCCCAAGTGGCTGATTTGCAGCCCGGGGTCTCAGCACCTCACAGTGCTGCCTTCCTCAGCCCAGTGCCGGCCCACGGCCTGAACACCACACTCTCCTTTTCTCCTCTCTGCCAGTCTTCTCCCTCATCCAGACCTGGCTCTAATGCCATTTCCCCAAGAAGTCTTCTCGGGTTCCCTCCCTCCTGCATAGGACTGTCCATCTCTCACCTCTCAAGCATGAGATCGGTCCTTCTCATGGTCAGTCACTCATGAGCTAAAGAAATATTTGTGTAGAGCCTTCTTTTTTTTTTTTTTGAGGCAGAGTCTCACTCTGTTGCCCGGGCTAGAGTGATGTGGCATCAGCCAAGCTCACAGCAACAAAAAAATCCAGGTCTCAAGCAATCCTCCTGCCTCAGCCTCCCGAGTAGCTGGAACTACAGGCATGTGCCACCATGCCCGGCTAATTTTTTCCATATATTTTTAGTTGTCCAATTAATTTCTTTCTATTTTTAGTAGAGACGGCGTCTCGCTCTTGCTCAGGCTGGTCTCGAACTCCTGAGCTCAAACAATCTGCCCGCCTCGGCCTCTCAGGAGAGCTAGCATTACAGGCGTGAGCCACCGCGCCCGGCCTGTGCAGAGTCTTCTGCATGGTGAGCATCCTGCTACGGGCATGCGGTGATGTGCAAAACAGACGCAGGTCCCCTCCCCCGTGAGACTGAGCATATAAACACATAAATACACACTGATTACACATGTGATGCGGGCCATCAAGGCAAGAGCCTGGCGCTGTGATGGCAGTGAGGTCGGCGGGGGGTAGTCTTGTGGGGAGAGAGCTGAGATCAGCCTGAGCTGAAGAGGGGCGGGCCAGGCTCGGGGGGGCAAGGGCTGGGGTGGGCTTGCTTGAGGGGCCGGAAGAAAACCAGTGTGGCAGGTGAGGGAGATGCCAGGAGCTGGGGTCCCAGGGGCAGGCAGGCCGAGGTCAGAGGCCATTTTTAAGGAATCCAATCTTGATTCAACCACGAAGGATGTCACTGGAGAGTCATAAGCAGGAAAGAGCTGATGGGATTTGATTTTTTTTTTTTTATTATTCTCAAACATTTAGGGGGTACAAGTGTTTTACAACATACAGTATTCTGGTGCCGGGTACACTGAAAGTCTTGACTTCAACATTATATTAACACAACTCATCTGTGTAACAAAAAACACTTGTACCCCCTAAATGTGTGGGATTTTCATTTTTAAAAGATCACTCTGGTGCTGCCGTGGGGGGTCAGAGGGGACACAGTGTGGGAGCAGATGGGTTCTTATCTCTCTCCCCGCTGTTTTCTGGTCAATGGTGGTCTTATCTTGCTTTCTAGAGAGCTCCTTGAGGCCAGGCAGGGAGTCTGTCTCAAGGGAGGCAGCAGCGCCCAGCCTGTCCCTCTGAGGCCAGGCCAAAGGGGCTGGGTCTCCCGTTCTCTCCCCTCTGTCTGGGGACAATCTAGGACACACTCTGCTCTCATCTCTCAGGCTCTGTGGCCCCAGCACGGGTGGAATGTTTGACAGAGGAGCACACGTGTTCTCCAAACAGACCTTGATTCATGCTTCCAGGAGAAACTTGCAAACAGACTCCCGCTGGCTGCATCCATCAGAGGAGAGATGGGCTCTGTAAACAAAGGCCCACAGGCTGTCTCTGTCTTCTGAGTCTTCCACGAAGACACCTTCCCCGAGGGTCGCTGGCAGCCCCCAGTCCCGCCCTGGCCTGTGGGGCCACCATCTGTGCCAAGCCCCTCACTAGAGCCTCCAAGACACACTGCCCCTGTTTTCTCATCTGCAAACAGCAGGGGCTCAGAGGCTCAGAGATGTCAAGTCAGTTGCCCAAGGTCATGCAGCACAGCCAGGTCGTCAGCCCAGACACTGCCACTGTTCTGACATATTCTACTGCTAATAAAAATAACAGTGACTCACATTTAGGGGCACTCATCAAGTCCTGAGTGCTTCATGTAGATCGACTCATTTCGTCCTCACAGCAACCCTAAGTTAAGGGTTCTTAGTCTCCCCTGTTTCAAATGGAGAAACCAAGGCAGAGAGAGGGAGGTCAAGTGATTGCCTGAAGTCACACTAAGTGGGGAAGGGGGGACTTGAACTCTGGAGGGGTGAGCCCATGTGCTCTGCCTGCTGCTCCGCTGGCCTCCTGGGAGCTAAGGGCAGGCCCGTCCAACTCGCTCACTTTTATTTCAATTTGAGAGCTGAGGAAACCAAGGCCCAAAGAGAGGGCATGACGGTGGCTTCCATGGCAGCATGGGGCCTGGAGCATGGGGTCTGTGGGTTCTCTTTTATTTTGTTTTTTTTTTTTTTTGAGACAGAGTCACACTCTGTTTCCCGGGCTCAGTCTTGCTCACAGCAACCTCAAACTCCTGGGCTCAAGTCATCTTCCTGCCTCAGCCTCCCAGAGTAGCTGGGACTACAGGTATGCGCCACCATGCCCGGCTAATTTTTTCTATTTTTAGTAGAGATGGGATCTCGTTTTTGCTCAGGCCGGTCTTGAACTCCTGAGCTCAAGCAATCCTCCCGCCTCGGCCTGCCAGAGTGGTAGAATCATAGGCATGAGCCACCACATCTGGCCTGGCTCTCCTTTTTGGAGGCTGGGATAAGAGCTAAGAGGCCTGAGTTCTAGCCCCAGCAATGCCACTGCATTGCTCTGTGACCTATGATGAGCCGCAGCCCCTCTCTGAGCCTCCGTCTTTCTATTTGCTCAATGGGAATGACAGTGGCAGCCCTTACCCACCTTAAGGCCTGCTGGGAAACCAAGTGAGCCAAGGGGTAGTGGGCTGGGCTGGGTTTCCTGGCCTGCGAATGGAATGTCCAAGCAGCATCATTGGGGGGTTAAAGCCCCAGGGGTGGGGCTGGGCTGGGCCTCCTCCATTAGGAGACCCCCCACCTCGGGCTCCAGCCCAAACTGCCAGACGCAGGCCTGAGGGGAGGGCCCCCCTCCAGGCGGGGGTGACCAGGAGCCAGTCGGCTGGCCATTTGTCCACAGATGGGTGTGCAGATAACAGGCGTCTGGAGATAAGGCAGGGCCTGCTCGCAGCCTAGTGGAGAGCCAGGCCGAGCCACGGTGGGGAGGTGGCTGGGGCTGCAGATGTCTGCAGAGACGCCCTGAGGCCAGGCACAGGACTCCTTCTGCCTCTCTGTGGGGCAGGGCTGGTGCCCTCCCCTCTTCTGGACCTGCCCCCACCTCCACCAAAACAAAACAGGATAAAGCAAACAAGTAAACAAGCAAAAAACATTTACTTTTATCAGAAGTGCTGCTGACTGGAGAGAGCCCTGGCTAGTGCCAGGTGCCACTGACTCTCCAGGAAGCCTGCCTGTGTCAAGTCCCTGCCTGGCGCTGAGTCTCAGTGTCCTCATCTCTGCAGTGGGCACGGTGATGCTTCCCCCCTTCCTCACAAACACAAATAATAACAAACAGCTCTCGCTGTGCTGATGCTGTGCAGTAGGTACCGTGATTAGCCCCACTTTGCAGATGAAGAAACTGAGGCGCGGAGGGGTTAGGTCATACCACTAGTAAGGGTGGGACTGGGACTGAAGTTTAGGCAATCTGATTCTGGTGCTAGGCTCTTAACTGCTTGAAATGTCACTGCCTATATTATTTAAAAAAATAAAGAAAATTGCAAATGGAGGCTACTTCAGTTTTTAAAATGCATGCATTTATGTTTGTACGTTTATAGACATTTTTGGGAAGATCCATACCCAAATATTAACAGCACTAATATCTAAAGCCGGGTTTCTCCACCCTGGCACTGCCGACGTTTTAGGCTGGATGCTTCCTTGTTGCAGGGGGCTGTCCTGTGCACGGCGGGTGCTGAGCAGCGCCCCTGGCCTCTGTTCATTCGATGCCAGTGGTAGTGCAGCCCCCGTCAGCTGTGACAACCAAAAATGTCTCCAGACGTTGCCAAATGTTCCCTGGGGGCTACCCCCACCTCTCCCCACCAACCCCATTTGAGAATCACTGATCTAGAGAGAATGTGACTAAGAGATGTTCATTTTCTAAGCCCAACACTGAAAAGTTTTCCACACGCAAGGATGACACATTGAAAGTTAAAACAACAACAACGACAAACAAATGAAGATGAAAAATAAAGAAAAATCCCTGGATGATGCACAGATAAATGAAAATCAGAGCCCGGGCATTCCGGGGGAAGCATTCTGAGATCATCAGTCAATTCCTGCATTTTACAGAAGAGGAAAAGGAGGCGGACGCAGGAAGATTTGTCTGAGCTCACCGGACGGGCTGGTGCAGGGTGAGATGAAAGTGTGTTGTTGACTCCAGGTCCAGTGCTCAGAACCCAGGAATGTGAAAAAGCAAACGAGAGAACGGCTTCTCCTGGAAAACCTTCCTGCTTTTGCAGTTGGAGGTTCCTGGGGCTCGAGGGCAGAGCTGCCACCCAGCCCGATGCCTTTAGATGATGGCTGGAATGTTCCGGAGTCAAGGGACTTCACGGGTGGCTTGGCACCCGCAGTATGGGGGATCTACACCTGTCGGTCTACGCCAAGGGCCAAACGACGGCAGAGTCTTCCATGGCTGAGGTGGTAGCAGCACAAGTGTCGCAGGCCGGAAAGGCCAACAGAGACGAGGCAGAGGAGGGGTCGGCCCGGAGCACCAGGTGAGGGGACAGGGGAGGCCTAAGGCTGCTGAGAGCGGGATGGGCCGCGGGGAGAGCTGTGGCCGTGGTTCGAGAGGAGAAGCTCTTCCAGAGATGACCGTAGCGAGGGCGGCAGTTTTCCTTCATTGAACACTCCCTCCGAGCCCAAGGTCCCACAGGGCGTCCTCAGGGTGGAGGCAGGATCCAAACCTGTGCTCCTAACCAGTGACCACTGCGCAGCCAGGAAAGAAAATGAGGAGGTGGCAGCGACCCCTGTGTCCACCCGCAGATAAGCAAAATGCAGTGTACACGTACAATGGACAATTATCGGACCGTAAAAAGGAGGAGGATTCTGATACATGCCACCATACGGTACAGCCTAGATGACATTATACTAAGTGAAACAAGCCAGTCACGCAAAGACAAATACTGTGCGATTCCACTCATCTGAGGGCCCTGGAGTGGTCAAAAGGAGAATGGGGAGGGAGGGTAGGAGAGTGGGGAGTCATTGTTTACTGGGTACAGGGTTTCAGTTTTGCAAGATAAAAAGAGTTCTAGAACTTGGTTGCGCAAGGTAAATGTCCTTAATGCTGCTAAATTGTACACTTAAAAGTGGTTAAGACTCTAAATTTTATGTTATGTGTATTTTGCCACAATTTAAAAAAAAAAGACTAGGCAGAACGTGGTGTGAAACAGTCAGGTTCTCCTGCGGAAACAAAAGCACTGAGATTTCTTGAATAAGGCTTTACTGCAGGAATCACACCCTTCCACCACGGGGAAAATGGAAATTCAGGAGGGGAATTCCTGGGAATTCCTTAGGATGCGAGGAGCGAGGAGCGCAGTCAGTCCGAGGAAGGAGAATGTTTAGCTGCCCAGTGGGACAGGAGAGGACGTCCCTGGGAGGTCTATCAGGAGCTGTGGCTCCGGGCGGCTGTGTCTTCTCCACCCGTCTTTACGTGCCTGGTGACAGGTACATCGGTTGGAAGGAGGAGCAGGATGTGAAGAGAGGACCATGGGCGCAGGTTGGCATCTGCTGGCACTTCTGTGTATGCAGATCACAGCATCTGGCCAGGACAACCTTGGGAAAGGTTCAACCTGAGAAAGGAACGGCCACTGACCCATGTCTGTCTTCCAGATCTCCATAGATTCCTCTTCTGGCCAGCTCTAGCCGGAAGCCCTACGGTGAAGGGCATTCTGGGACACAGTTTCCAGCTTAACCAAGATGCTCAAGAACAAATCACAAATCCCCTTGGGATGATGGAAAGTTCTTCTAGATATTTGGCTCATTGATAAAAGACAGAGGAAAATATGGATGATAAACACATCATTTTTTTTATTGCGGTAAAATACACAGAACATAAAATTGACCACTTTAACCATTTTAATTACACAATTTAGCAGCATTAAGTACATTCACAGTGTTGTGCAACCATCACCACCACCATCCTTCTCCAGAACTTTTTCATCATCCCAAACCGAACTCTAAGCACTTTATTTAAGGGTATGTACACACACACATGCGCACACACACCCCACACACCTCCACCTCTGTGTGCAGAGACTATCTCTGGAAAGATACTCAAGAAACTAGCAGTGGTTGTCTCTGGGGAGGGAGACTGGCAGGCAGGGGTGAGATTTATTGTTGAAGATAGTACTTTTTCATTTTTCATTCTTTTGTGCTATTTGAACACTTATTTGTGTTGCTTGTTTCCCGGAGGCTGCTCTAATCCCTTCATTCTAAATTTAGAAGGAAGGTGTGCTCCGCTTTCCAAATGGACCAGAGCACTGAGGTTGCCTTTCCCCCCCTCCCCCGGGAACACATGGCTCCTGGCACAGTTCGGTGTGGCCTGAAGGTGGCTGGACTGCAACTCCTTGTGTGGCCTTAGGCAGCCCCTTTCCCTCTCGGGGCCTCAGGGTCCCTGTCTGTACAAGAAAAGGCTTGGAATACATGACGTCTAAGAGTCCATGATGTTTGTAACTCTGGGATGTCTTGATTCTAATCAAAGTTTCAGAATCCCCTCCAGGGAGGCTGGGTCTTCACGGCAGAGGAGGAGGCAGGGATGCAGAGAGGCAGAGGGATTTGTCCGTAGCCACCTGGAAAGACAGCTCTGGAGACAGGATTAGAAACAGGAGTTCCCGGGTACCTTCTGTTCAGAGACAGCCATGAGCGGGCATCAAACAAACTCAGCTTCCGTAATGGAAGCAGCTTGGAAACCATGGGAAACCACAGGCTTCCTTGTTATCCTTGTGTTACTTTTTCTTATATATTAAAATATATTCTTGGCCGGGCACGGTGGCTCACACCTGTAATCCCAGCTCTCTGGGAGGCCAAGGCGGGCGGATTGTTTAAGCTCAGGAGTTCGAAACCAGCCTGAGCGAGAGCGAGACCCCATCTCTACTGAAATTAGAAAGAAATTAATTGGATAACTAAAAATATATAGAAAAAATTAGCCGGGCATGGTGGTGCATGCCTGTAGTCCCAGCTACTCGGGAGGCTGAGGCAGAAG
>CAUYSK010018630.1:0-64476 GCA_963575035.1 Avahi laniger
AGCTGGGACTACAGGCATGTGCCACCATGCCCGGCTAATTTTTTCTATATATTTTTAGTTGTCCGATTAATTTCTTTCTATTTTTAGTAGAGACGGGGTCTCGCTCTTGCTCAGGCTGGTTTCGAACTCCTGAGCTCAAACAATTCGCCCACCTCGGCCTCCCAGAGAGCTGGGATTACAGGCGTGAGCCACCGGGCCTAGCCTATTCATCTTTTCTAATCAAAGTAGTTTGTTAAGTCACGTCCACTGATACCTCAGTAACTGGACAGCATCTGCACAGCAGGTTGTGACTAATATAGACTGGATGTTAACACATACACAGGTTTCTCTAGTTGTATTTAGGAAAAAGGTAGAAGTACATTTGCATAAAACAAAGATCTTTTATTTGTTCCAGAATAAACAATCCTTTGCAGTCAATTAGTGACTTAATATTGTACAAAGAAATTTAACAGGTACTCCAAATTTAATATATATAACATCCTATCCATACCCCTAAATAATTAAGCATTTACTATACCTTTTAGAGAGGAGAATCATGTGTTGATTTCAGGTTTTACTCATATCCATTATGCTTATATAAGAAATCAAAGAATCATGCCTATAGTGTTTTATTCTATTAGTCAAGGTGATAATTTTATCTCGGGAGGCAGAAATACCTCTATTCTATTTAAGTCATTTATCTTCTTGAATACCTTGATTTAATTTAGGTATCTTTACATATGGGGTATGTGTATATACATGTATATATGTACATATGCAGTTGACCCTTGAACACAGGTTTGAACTGCACAGATACATTTATATGCAGATTTTCTTCCTTCTCTGCCACCCCTAAGACAGCAAGAATAACCCTCCTTCTTTCTCCTTTTGCTCAGCCTTCTCAATGTGAAGATGACAAGAATGAAGACCTTTATGATGATCCACTTTCACTTAATGAATAGGAAATATATTTTCTCTTCTTTATGATTTTCTTAATAACATTTTCTCTTCTCTAAGCTTACTTTATTGTGAGAAGACAGTATGCAATACTTACAGCATGCAAAATGTATTTTAATTGACTATGTTATCGGTAAGGCTCTGGTCAACACTAGGCTTTTAGTAAACTTCTGTGGGAGTCCAAAGTTATATGTAGATTTTTGACTGTGCATGGGAGTGGGTGGGTAGTGCTCCTAAGTCCTGTGCTGTTCAAGGCTCAACGTACACATATATACACATCTCTTTTTACATATGGCAAGTTTTAGAAAAAGTTCACTGAGTGATTCTTGGTGGGCTAAGGAGTGAATTGTGAATATTAGAACTGACATACCTCAAGTGGACCAGGTACTTCAATAGATTATAGTAACAATTTGAATCTATCTAGGGAAAATAGAAGTTTGTTAGATGGTCTCCATCTAAACAACCTTCTGACTGTCTCTCTTTTTGTTAAGTTACAAGCTTTAAAAGCAAATATATCTGTGGACAAACCGGGATCATGTATGTAAAATTTCAAATAATTTTGATAAAATAAAAGTAATTTTTATGAGCAATTTTTCTTATCTGATTCATTGTAAGCAAATAATTTGGTATTTTGTTACACCATTAACTGGTGAATACCTAACTGATGTGAATTTCTCCTGTCCATCTTATGAGATTAATTAGTTTAGCCTAGTAGGTAATGGTATTCTGGTACTTGAACAAATATTTCTAACATACAAAAGCAGATTCCACAATGGTAAATGAGTTTGAAACTCAAATGTGCTCAAGTAAATGTGATACTAAACTGTACTTAACTTTTCAGATGTTCAGTGTGAGGCATATTTAACTTAGGACTTACAGTAAACAGAAAACAACAGGACCTTTAAAAAGTTAACCAATATATTAATGGGCTTTCAATGTAAAATTTGTGTCAAGAATCTTTCTCCTACATTAAGTTTTTATGCAATTGATTTTTCAGGTCATTTTATCAAAATGGACTGATTCTTTGCACTAGTTTCATGTGCTATATATATATTTTCAAAGAAATAAAAACAGCTAACAAAAGGAGAATGGAAAAATACCAGTCAAAAACATACATTGCACTCTTGACAAAATTAGGTCTATAAACTAAGGCTTTGGATGAATTTCTTCAGACGGAACTAGCAAAATACTCTTACTAGTAAGAAATCTATAAATAAAAATGGCTTTGAAGAGATGAATTGAAGAAAGATGATTTTTATTAAGACTTCGGTAAGACACTTTAAACCAGACATAATGCTCTAAGTTTCCAAATGAGCACTAACTGCCTCTTCAACTATTCTTGATGCTCTGCTAATTTCTTAATAGGACTGATTAATTCTACATAATGGGGAGTTGAATGGCATAGAAATTGTAAGTTAGTTGGCTGGATCCTGGCCACCAAATAGTTTTAATGCCTGAAGACGAATTGGAAGGCGGGGGAAGAAAGAAGCCTGATAGAGCATAAATTCAGACAACTTCCTTTCCCTTTTTTCATGTGTGTATTCTTTTAATTATTTACATTGTACCAGTGAGAAATAATACCTAGGAAGGCAAAAACAGATAAACTACAAGGTGGAGGCTGACTTGACATGCTGGCATTTTGGCATTTTCAGTTGACTATCAAAAAATTCTTTGGTGATTTGTGTGGAATAAGTCCTAGAGAATACTGGCTGCTTTTTCTGTTACTCAAGAGGGTATACTCTTGTGCTCTATTGAAACAGGACAACAGCATTAAATCTATGACGTTTCAAATAAGCCATGTCCTTAAAGAGTATGCAGTTCACTGATATAGAGTAAGCTACATCCAATTCATTATATTTACTACTCAGAATAAAAAATTTTTTCACAGATGAAGTTTCCAAACTTGTGAGCATTTGATTTCATACGTGGATGTATAATTTCATTATTTCTATAATTTATGTTTCATAAATTTTTAAAAATAAACAGGATCTAGAGGGCCTGTGAGACATGACAGGTCTGTTGTGTAACATTTCTTACAATAAAAATCTTAGTTATGCTTCACAGTTCCTTTTAGTACACTGAATTACAGTGTGAAATCTGACAATGTCATAACTCGTAGTGTTAAGTTTTAGTATCTTTATAAACAGCTGAAATGAGTTCAGTAAAATAAGTTATAAATAAATTGAAGGCTAAATCAGATTAATTTCTACTAACAATTTACTTGATTTAAGGATAATTTAGAGCTGTATTTTCTCCTGTTTTACAGTGTGCAAGGCAAAACCTTCTTTTAAATAGTTTCTATCTCAAGACAGTACGCTACCATAAACTTTCAGCAACTTACCACATCATCGGAAGGAACGTTGTTGGATAAAATATCTACTTGAATGGATACGGTGTCCACAATACTTTTTCTTCTAGAAAGTCGATCTTCATCTGAAATAAAAATTGTTTCCCCCCATTATTTGTTAGAAATGTTATGTTGACTTTCATTTATGAACTCTACTTATTTCAGATTTCAAAAAAATTCTGAAAATTAAGAGTGTGTCTTCTTTGCTCTTTCTAAATATATAAAGTAGTGTGTTCTCAGATTTTTATATTTCATGAAGCAGATTAAAAAATAAAATTGATGGGGTAAACCAAAATAAAGTTATCAGTTTCTTACTTTTCTAAAAGGGGCATTTAGAATGTCAACATTGCTACCTAATAGTTTAATAAAAAAGTCAACGTAACACCAAAAGGAGGAAATGCATAATCTAAATTGGATATGCACAGCCTAACTGAAAGCTTACAATATTGCCCTTATATCTGTAATGCTTTCATAATCAGTGAAAGCTATTAACTCTGGTTCTAGGATGGTAGTTTGGGAACCAACGTCTAAAAGTGTTCACAGTATATTAAATTTTGTGGATTGAAATAATTTGTTGCTTCAATTAATCATCTCCTTCTCCATCTTTCCAGTCACTCGTCTCCAATAGCTTTTGCTCTTTTGCTTTATAATTTGATCACCTGTCTGGAAAAACTTTCTCTTTACCTCAATGATCTAACTAATCTACTTTTCTGCCTTTTTTGCAAACTTGTTTGCATAGTCTGAACCAATGGCTCTGAAATTTCACTACCGGCTCTTCTGAAGCCCTACAATTATAACCACTCTTGTGATAGCGTTCTCTCATAAAACTCTACTGTCCTCCAAATCACTAAATTCAATAGCTATTTCTAGCCCATTTTCTGCTTAACCACTTCATAGAAATCTAGATTTGTTGATTAAAATGTCCTTCCATATATTCTTTCCTACTTCCACTTTTCTACTTTAGCATTTAATATTCAACAAATCTATTAAGTGATTAGAGACCTGCTAGGTTTAATGGACAGTTTGCTGAATACATAGTCCATACCCTCAAGGAAGCTTATAGTGCAACAAGGAAGACAGAAAATAAAAAATAATAATAAAAAAAAAACTACACAAATAATAAAGTATAGATGGAGAAAGTACAGGGTGCTATGAGAACATCTAATAAACATGGCTATATCAGGAAAAAGGAAGACACTTTATGTATTCCAATACATAGAACTAGAGGCTTATTCAAACTTCGGAGAGCTGGGTTAAAGGTGGTGAGCCATAAGACATTTTCCTGCAGCACGGAAATGGGTCATTCTTAAGAAGCTCCCAGAAGCTTCAAGTTTGCCGTCTGCCCATTTGGATGTCTGTAACAGTCTTTGAAGGATAATAGCTTCTCTTCTTCTATTTTCAAAATTTTGTGTGAGTGCTTTTCATTTTAAGTCTCTAACTCAGAACCACATGAAGGAGAGGATTCTGGAAAACACAGTTCCCGATATTTCCTTTGTGATGCAGAATAAAATGTAGAAGCGGTGACAATGATGCCAGGCTGGCTCCTTCCTGTTCTACTTCCATCCCTGGTCTTCCAAATCTCCCAGAGATTTCCCAAGTACTACTGGGGCTGCAACTGGCACCAGGTAGGCACTCTAAAAACACTTGTGTGACTGACCAGGAGCAGGATTCTAGCACCTCATTTTCTCTTCTGAGCTCCAGTTAACATTTCCAGTTTCCTATTAATCAATTATTATTATTATTATTATTATTATTTTGGAGACATAGTCTCATTCTGTTTCCCTGGCTAGAGTGCAGTGGCATCATTATAGCTCACTGCAACCTCGAATTTCTGGGCTCAAGTGATCATCCTGCCTCAGCCTCCCAAGTAGCTAGGACTACAGGTGCATGCCACCATGCTTGGCTAATTTTTCCATTTTTAGTAGAGATGGGCTCTCAGGCTGGTCTTGAACTCCTGAGCTTAATCAATTCTCCGTCCTTGGCCTCCCAGAGTGCTAGGATTACAGGCCTGAGCCACTGTGCCCAGCCAATCAATTTTATTTGACAAGTTCTAAATCCAATTCTAACATCTCTAATAAGCCATATTTATGTCCACACTGTCCTGTTTAAGAGTGCCATCATTCAAAACTTTCATCATTTCTTACCTAAACTTGTAAGATAGCTTTCAAATTGGTCTTTCTATATGTTTTTCCCTTCTATAATGCCAGGAGTTGTTTCTAAAACAAATCATTTTCAGTCCTAATTATAATTTTTAAATAAATGCATAACTTCCCAAAGTTTTTCTCATCATTGCACATATAAAATTATAAAATATGTATGGTATGTGGAGACAAAGGGAAGATACTGCTTATACCGCAGGCTCAGATTGCCCCAGGCCTTGCCCAGCTACTTGAAGAGCTAAGGAGAACAGCACTCAGACACACCTGTAATATTCCCCAAAACAGTGGGGAAGCTCAGGTCTAGAAACTTAGCCTAACATCATCTGGCAACACTCCTATCTTTCTAATCCCATTTTGTGTCTACTGTGACTTTATTTTACTGAAAAGGTAAAGAATGAAGAACTAAAGCAACCCATCAAAAAACTAGTTTCCCTTTTACTGATATGACTACATCTCTGCTCCAAGGCAGCCTTCCATGACAGCAATTAATGCTGTTCATTCAATATTGCAGTTGGCCTCCTTTCTGGGAACATGGTAAGGTTGCCATTTCTGTTCTCTGTGTGGTCAGGAGGGGCTCTGTAACAAGTCCTAGCCAATAAAGTATGAGCAATGCTCCAGAGAGTAGCAGCTCCATCAGCTTGGATTCCAGAATACGGATGATATGAAGTTATGCACAGTCTCAGCAATTAATAAATCTTTACTCTTTTAAACCACTAAGGATCTGGGATTATTTGTTACCACAGCATAACCTACTTGGGAGGTTTCTTAACCTTGACACTAAGGATATTTTGGACCA
The DNA here is from genome assembly GCA_963575035.1 of Avahi laniger. Taxonomy (NCBI): domain Eukaryota; kingdom Metazoa; phylum Chordata; class Mammalia; order Primates; family Indriidae; genus Avahi; species Avahi laniger. Next base: position 6,239 of record CAUYSK010018630.1, read on the forward strand.
GGTAATTCTTGTTGTGGGGAATTGTCCCATGCATTGGTAAATGTTTAGGAGCATTCCTAGCTTCTATTCACTGGATGCTAACAGGCCAATCCCATCTCTCCCTGTCCCAATTGTGACAAGTAAAAATGTCTCCAACATTGACAAATGTTTCCTGCAATGAGAAAAATCACCCTCAGCTGAGAACCACTGACTCAGTCCAACCTGACTGATGACAGACCCTTCTACAGTTTTCCCTGTACGTATTAATACAATTGTGTTAACTCAATGTCTTAAAACACTAACCACGTAAGTCCCCAAGCAATGCTCCCCCACTGCTTTCCAATTAAAATGGCATTCTGGGCTCTCTAATCAGATCTTACCAACAGTAACCTCAACTGCTCCCTATTTAATCTAGTACTGAAGTCAAAGATGCCTCTTATCTAATCTCTGAACATGCTGTGGGTATCTGCCTTCTGGAAATGCTTCATTACCTGTCCTTTACGGTCCTCCCCGCTACAGAGATTTTTAACTTTCGGGGCCTAGTTGAACATCACATGTTAAATATTACTTCAATTATTTCTACTTGTCCCTCTTTCTTCTGAGCTACAAAAATTTACTATCAGTTGTGACTGAACTTCCCTTATATCATCCTTCAATCATTTACTGGCCCTCCTACTATAGTCGTGTAAATTAATATCTTATCTCCCCAACCATGTGCAGAATTCAGTGACAGACCCTGGGTTTGCATCTAGCATACAGGAGTCACTCAGGTTCTACTGCACGAAGGCTGGAGGTACAGAACCAATACATCCTCGAGTGCGACAAAACATGGCATACTGTTTTGCTAGTTTTCAGGTTGGAAATATTTTATGTCCTGTGGCTACTGCTGAGTTAACATAGATCCAGTCCTTTTTCTGTTTCTTCATGATCGTATGCTTTGACAGAAACTACCAAACATAAAGATATCAGTGGAACGGCTACAAGGTAGTATTTGGTCATCCCTCCTGACTTGCTTTTAGTATCTAAGCAGGTTAACTTTCAAGGTCTCACAAGAACTTAAAATGAGGAATAAATTATAGCCTGCTTCTCACAAAGCACTCTATAAAAAAATTTTTGGGTTAATTTGTGAAGGCTGACGGCTTGCAGAAAAAGAGTCAAAATCAAGCCTAAGATAAAAATAAAAAAGGAAAAAGAAATATGGGGACAGGAAAGAGACCACTGAGTAGTGAAATCACTGAGAACAGAAAGGAAATCTCAGTGTGCAGAGATTTAAGAAAAATAATTACAAATTTTAAAAGGGAAGAAAATAAAATTCAATGGGAATCTCTACCACTACACTCTTAGAGCTTTTTCTTCTTCTGACCTACATAAACACTTGCTTAAGTGATTGCAAAAAAGCCCACGTATGACTACAGTTAGACATCTTGTACATCTACACCAAATTAAAGTTTCTAAAATAGAGCTTCCAGAAGGTAATGACCCTGTTTCCGTAGGCCATCTAGGGCTGTTCCTGATCTGCTTTTCCTCTGTGGGTTGCACTGTCCTGGTCGTTCATCACCGTCTCAGATGTCTCAGACGCACCTCCTGGGGAGACCCTTACTTTGCTTCCTCAAGTTGGGTTGAGATAGTCCCAGAAAACTAACCTTGCCCGTTCCATTTTCCCATCTCTTGTACCTCTCTGCTTCGTATGTCTGCTGTTCACAATGGTAATCACTTTTTCTTTTTGTTTTTAACTATGCACAAACACCTGAATTTTAGAAGCAATACTTCTAAATTAAGGCCAGCATTAGAACTATGCCTACATTCTTTCAGTGATATTTTGCTGCCTCCTGATATATCTGTATATAACACATGGAACTGCATTCAGATGGCCAAAAATAAAGAAAAAAGTCTGAACACAAGTATGGCACAGAGCTACATTAACTGACTACTAACATAAATTTCATATGGCTATCTATAGAAAATAAGATACAGGAACTGACTTCATTGTATACAATAAACATAAATGTATCTGGGGTTACTATACCACCTAGATTTAGTTAAAAAGCTAACCAAGACACAAAGAAACTTCAAGGTAATTTATCCATACACAAAATTCAAAATGTCATAGTATGATGCAGATACTACTCACATAGATATATTTTTTTGGTCCTATAAAAACTATAAAATTATATAGAGTGCTAATGCATATTTATAAAACAAAAACAAACCAAAACTCAGTTTACTATGGAATAAAAAAGAATAATACAAAAGAAAATCTTTATTTCTTTGGACAAATTTTAAAATAGAACCTCTACCACTACCCCCTCCAGAAAGGAAAGATAGGATACATATGTGAAAATATTTTTATAAGAAGAAACTGGTTAGAAAACAATAGAAGTTTTGATAAAGCAGATTAAGGCATCAGTGTGTTATAAATGCTTTTAATCAACACACAAATCAACACAATTCAAAAAGCTAATTAGAAGATTAAGACACTGAAATAAATACAAATATCGTTCTTATATTCATACAGGATTTTTTAGTTTTTAAAGTACTTTCATGTATATATTTCATCTGAGCTATATGGCTTAGGAGCTATGGCCCTTGCTTTCTGTGGGAGGACAAGAGGCCACTGAAAGATTAAGGGGCATGCCCAAGGCCACGCAGCTAGGGCAGAGCCAAGTTATGACAAATTTCTGACTCCAAGCCAACATAAGTGCAAGTTTTTGCTTCCTGGCTCAGAGGAAAATCAACTACTGCCAGTATCTTTTTCACAGTATACTGCTTTACCTATTGCAGATGGTTTTCAATGGCAATAAATCATTGATTTGGAGAAGATGTGCAAATGGCTGAATTTTTATTTATATTAATAAATGAACTTATCTGTACTAACTTACAAGTTTAGCACAAAAGGACACACTCTCTGTCCTTTGTCAGCATGTGTTTCAAAGACTGGGCTATACTACTGTCTCCATTTAGCCCCAAGATAAACAGCAAAAACAGAACAAACAACATAACGAAAAATTATATATATGTATGCTGCTATTCCTTTTCAGCTCACCTTCAAAACTGTTGTCTTATAGGCTATCAATAATCACCTTCTAGTAAAATTCAAAGAAAGGCCTTAGTAATTCTCAACGTCCTTGAAGCTTCAGCAATCTGTGACAAGTTACATTTCCCCTTTCAGAAGCTTCTCCCCTCTACCTGCCTTCCACCCACCAACCTCCTAGCACACACATTACAGCACTACCTTACTCTCCTTTTACATTCTAACTGAGACTTTTGGCTTTTAGGCTCTAAACTCCTTCCCAACATACCCTCCCTAAGGAAAAGAGAATTCTTTAAAGCAATTCTATCCTCTTTCTCCTCATATCTTCATTTTGAGAAGCCATTCTCCCTGAGGCTTTAGCAAAATCCCCCATGCTGCTCATTTCAAAATTCTCATGACAATCTTTCAACTCTCACAAAAAACCCAGCTCTGACTTCTAACTGCCTACAGGGTACTTTGATGGTTCATGGTCAAAGTTACTCAATAAGAGACTGATATCCAAAACTAGCCATTCTTTCCTATTCATTTTTGTTAATAAATACTCCATCTTTCTGTCATCCCAGATGCAAAACTACTTATAGGTTCGGCTGAAATATATACTTCTTTCCTTCTTCACTTAAACCCAGTCATATCACCTATCCCTCCTAAAAACCAAAAACGAACGAATGAAGTGGCAAGTAAACTGTGCTCTTCCTCTCAGTTTTGCACCAACCACTCAAGTGCCCAAGACAGAAACCTAGACAAAGTCCCTGGCCTCCCTGTCTCCCCATACCCATCAACTGCTTATAGATTCTCTCTTGTAAATTTTTATGGAATCTGCCTACTTCCCCGTGTTTTCACTGATACCTCTTTAGTACGCCACTGTCATCTCTCCTGGGCTTTCTAAAGAACCTTCTAAATGGTCACTCCATCTCCAGTTTGCTAAACTACAACTAGAGTAATATTTCTAAAGTGCAACTCTAATGTTATTCCCTGATTAAAATCATTCAATGCCTCCCCATTGCTTTCAGAATAAAGTTAAAACTACTTCACACTGCTTTATAATTCCTAACACCACTCCCACAAGTCTATCTTCATTCCAGGCAGACTAACTTTATATGAATTTCCAGAAGAAATCATGTTCTGGCCTGCCTCATTCCTTCACACATGCTGTTAACTTTGTATGAAACAGTGCGCTTGCCTAGCAGTTGCTTCAGGGCTCAGCTTAAGAGCTTTTTTCCCTCTGGAAAACATCCTTGGCCCATCAAACCTGGATCAAATACTCTCCTAGGTGCTATCGGAGGACTCAAACTTTCCCAATGATAGCCTTTAAGGTATATTACAAGTGCCTGGTTATTTGTCTTGTTAGAGACAAATAATATAATGAAATTAACTTCTTTCCTAAGTGTCTGAATAATACTGATAAAATGTCTTCTTGGGAGTACTGAAAGAAGAGTCATTTAAATCATCTCCTGTGTTTTGTGGCTGAGATAAAGAATCCAGCTGAGAGACTGTAAGTTTTGTGAAAGCAGGTACCCTACCTGTCTTGTTGATTCTTGCCTCTGTTTGCACAGCAGCTAGCATGCTGAAGGTACTCATTAAATACTTCGATAACTGTGTAAGTTTACTGAAGCCACTGGTACCTCTGAATGATCCAGCTGAGGGGTATTACTGTAACTCCCCCCACCCCTATAGAGTAGCACTTAGCACACGTCTAGACATACAACATTCATTCAAATTCTAGCTTGACTGGAAATAAAAGTAAAATGCAATAATCAGTTAACATTTACTGACCACTTATTATTATGTTAGACACTATTAGTTCAATAAACTTTAGGCAGATCATTATTCTTTTTCTAGATCTAGTTATCATTGTGTTTCAATCATTCATCTGACTTCCCCACTAGATTTCAATCCTTGAGCATAGGGAATGCATCTTAACATTTTTCTACCCTCCAGAAGTCATTAACAGTGTCTGATATATAGCAGGCACTCAGTGACGATTTGTGAAATAAATGAAATAAAATCAATCTGGACCATTCCAGATGCCTGAACAATCTTTGAGTCCTTCAAAAATAGTTAGCAAAATCAAGTAATTTATTAGGCACTTAATTCGAGAGGCAGTTAATTTTGGTGGTATCATCTAATCATTTTATTTAATTTTAGCCTCACTATCCTCAATTGTAAACAAAGATAATGCTGCCTTCCTCACCAAACTATTATAAGGATTAAGTAAGAAAATGAACAAAATGTGCTTATCAGAGTGTCTAGCACACAGTGCTAAATGGTAGCTATTATCGTGATGATGATGGGCATTGTATGATACACAACGAACTAAATATATTTTTCTTTTTTTTTGATAATTGTTCTTAAATCTCTGTAATTTTTAAAACGAATATCTATGGTTATATAGCAAGAGAAAATTTAGTAATCAACTGATTAAATGGTGATTAAAATATCACTGTTTCTTCTGACTGATTGATTCTGCATTAAGGTAGGATACACATGCCACAGACTGGTTCTAAACCATCAAAGTCTTCATAAATCAGAACAATCTTATTCTGATTAGAGATTTCTATGCAGTTATATAATTAAGTATATACTAAAATATTCAGAATTCTTTCAATCAGTGATAGAGGCATTACAGAGAGAATACATCTTTATTAGGAGTGAGAGGAATTGGGGAAGAACAAACTACCTGTTAAAAAAAAAAGTACCCAAGTTTTCATAAAAAAATCATTAAAAGGAACAAGGTAAAAGGAAATAACAAAAGGGTAAAATAAACTATGCCTATAAGGAAGACAGAGCAAAATAATAACTAAACCTATAACTATATCACATATACAGGCCACTGGCTCCATTCTCTAAAAGGCTTATTATATTAAGCTATTTTCCTAGAGGACAAGTGAGGGAAAGGGCAGGCCAAACTGACAGTTGGATTTACCTTTGTACTTGTGCCTGGGTTTATGAGGTTTTTTGCCTGAAGAAAAGAGAGCTAAATCCAAATTATAAAGCGAAATATTTTAAATTTCTTTAAAAAAAAAAAGTTTTAAATTACAACGTTCTACCAGCATTTTAGTCTTAGCATTTTTATTTCCTCAAGGAATTCCTGAAGAATGGAATCTTTGATAGTATAAAAAGAAAATGCAAAAGCATTCATTAACATCCCATACTATTATGAACAATTCTCACTGTAATAACTGTATATATTTTTGATTCAGGTTATAAAAAAGATAGCTATTTACAAAGATTGTGCTATTTTTAGTGACCAATCCAGAAAACTAAGTGAAATCAAACGGTTCTCTTGTAGAGCACAGTATCTCCAAAGGAAGAACTAGTTCTTCTACCAAATTTAATATAACCATTATATGAGAATGAGAGTCTAAGACAGAAATTCTTTGATTTGCGTTTTTAAAGTAAAAATTGAATGCGTTACCATGCAGTTTTGTCTTCAAACACAACACAATTATTTTAAGCAACAGAAAGAACAGGAGGAAATACATAGTTCACAGAGGAAAAAATATCCCTAACATAAAAAGTTTGCAGGTTTCTTTATACAGCAGTTTGTACTCTTTCAAATGACAAAAGTTGCCTAATTCATTAAGCTTAATCATCACACATCACTAAACAACTTTCAGCAATTTCCACAAGTTAAATATTGTTTAATGAGAAAATATCTCACATTGCTTCTTTGTTTAAAGTATAATCCCAAGTAAAATGATATATTAATATAATATTAAGTATAATAATAATAAACATTGAAGGACTTGATTTGCTTGTGGTAAAATCGACTATGTCTTCAGAGATTTACTACAGGTTTTCAAGAGCAAATTTTAAAAACAGAAGTCTAAACGCTTTTAAGCCTTTGACAAAGGCTGTGCTATAGTAACTATACACATCAGAATTAATTTTCACTGGTAATTGGGTAATGGAAGTATTACTAAAGTATAAGCAAGCACCAGAGTCAGAGTTCTAAGTATCCTCCTCTTACCTGTCACTTGTGGTACATATGGTACTGACAATCTCTCAACACTGTATCCACTTCCACCTAGTGACTCTGCAATCTTGTTGGTCAGAAAGTACAAATTTTTTTCATGCTTCTCTAAAGATTTTGGAAGCCTGTCAAGTTGATCAAAACAATGATCATTTGGTATTACTTAAATTAAAAATAAGTTAATATGCAAAGCATTCAAGAGCAAAAGCCTCAGCATTCTAAATATACACACAACTTAAACTGTAGTTAATAATGGAAAAATCAGTATATTTTAGGTGACTAATTTGAGCTCTTTAAAAACACAAGGTAGGTAGGTGGTCCCACATTTTGCTGTGATTCTCCTCCAGGTATGTTCTAATAGTAAATTCAGCTTTAAATTACTCTTGATATTTAAACATTAAATGACGAAGAGCACTAAATTTAGGGTTTTTATGCTAATTAAAAATGAAAATAAAAATGCAGCTGATTGTTAATGAAAACCACATTAGCCAGCTTTGTGTTAGGAAGTACTTGCCCAACCAAATAAGATTTTCTTTTCAAACTGCTTGTTATTTTCTTACATAGATGCTTTCAAGATAAACTTTTTGAGCTCAAAAATTTGAATAAAGTACTCTTCATATACATTTTTTTCTTTGGAGAGCAAGGAAGAATGCAAGGTGTAACATCGATTTTTCTTAATATAACTTTGTCCTGCAATTTTATAAGTATTGTTACATATTATTGAAAGTCTTCAACAGGATACTGTTTTCTCTTAAAGGAGTTCATTTATACATGAGAATATTAAAAATGCTATATTTAAGAGACATATCCCATATTTAAAAAAAATAGAATAAATCTTTTTTTCTTTTTAAAATTTTTTTTCAAGATTTACTCCATGTGTCTATGAGTCAATATTTATAATGTGTGAGAACTTTTACAGCAAGGGAAAAAGTTAAAGGAATTAAATGACAAAAACACAAAACAATAATTAGTATAAAGCACCAGAAAATTATTATAATAACAGTTTGCTCCTCTATAATCATTACTGATTGGTTTCTCAAGTCAGTGTCCCTTCTAACATATAAAGAATTAACATACATGCACTTATCTCTGAAAATATGCTCTGGTAGAAAATAAGGGGCTTCCATAGTTCGAATTTCAATAACCTGAAAAATATCCAAAAACAAAAGAAACAAAAATCAAAAACCTCATCTCTCAGGACCTTCCTATGAAAATTTAGAAAACTTAAAAAAAAAAAGAAAAATCTTTAAACATTTATAATAAACATCATTACTTTATTTTTAAATTTAAGCTAAGATTAGAGCCCAAATGCAAAGTTTATTTTATTTTCATGTTTATTATTTTTAAATATAGCAGATAAAATCATGACAAAAAATACATAAATAAAAAAATGATGATACATTATATTTGATTAAATCTATGGAAATAAGAACACGTTTTCTCAAAATAAGAACAAAAAAGAAGAACATATGTTTTCTCAAATGCACTACTTCGGAAATCCCTTTACAAATCACCATGTTCCATCTTCTGTGCTATCTTGTGACATCTCAACCCACTTGAGAGGTCTGGATCCTCTACTGAACTGAGGGCAACTTAAAGGGGGTACTCTGTTTTTATAATATTTATATCTCTATTGGTGGGCATCAAATATTCACTCAAATATCTGTTTAGTGAATGAATGAGTTTTATTTCTTAGAATGCACTAAAAACCTACATTTTCATTAAGAACTAAAAGATGCACTTCCAATTTAATAAAAATGAAGTTCTCCTTTACAGATATCTTTAAAAGTAGACTTTTTCTGCCAGGTAAGTTAGGGGCTCTGAAATGTTTATTAAATCATACAAGTAAGTATTTAAGTGTTATTGCTGGAAAAAGATAAATATAGTTGAAAAACATAGAACATATTCAAATTTTGAGATCTGCCTCAAGTAGATTAATATAAACAACAAAATCAGTATAATTTAAGAAAATTTAGATATTAAGATTCATAATGGCTCAAAGGAAAAAAATTATAGAATAAATCACATGAAGTATTCTAGAAGAAAACCATATATTCTATTCAACCACTACATTAAAAAATTCTAATAAAACAACAGACATCCAAGAAAATATAATATAAAAACACTAGCTATAATTTTAGCTGTAGTTTCAATTCAGTGGCTGTGTACTTTTATAGAATTATCTTAATTTTATACATAATCATCAAAGTTAACAATAATCATCACTAGAAGAAAATTAGCCATTTCTGTACAAAATTCAAGTTTAAAGACTTTTCTAAATACGTTACCTTGCTAACATGCTGGCAAAATGCAGGGACGGCTATCATCTGACTTACAAAGTTGAGGTACGCTGCAACCAGTGCCAGGATTCCACAACGATGGAACATTGGCAAATTATCCTCATTGATAATCGCACTGTCCTTTAATGAGAAACAAACATATCTGACAGATCAAGTTCTCAGGTTTCATTAACATTTTCTCTATGATTACACTGGGAAATGGCAGGGAGTTAGCAATGCTAACAAAAATGTCACCTTTTCCTAAGTTATTTTGTACAAGAATTCTGAAAGGAGAATAAATGCCCATTTATGAGAGTTAAATCTTTGGACTTAAATGTCTCTTCCTTAGGAAAGCCTTTCCTGTTCTCATATATCGATATATACATACATACATACATCGCCATTGCCAACTGTCCTTCTATTATATAACACATAACTCGATTCAACAACTATCTATGTAGTTATTATTTAATGACTTTCTTCGCCGCTAGACTGGAAGTATGAGTACAGGGACTGTGTTTGTCTTTTTCCTCACAGTATCCCCAAGGCCTTGAAGGATATTTAGCACACAGTCAATGCTCGTTCAACACCCACAGAAAGAATAAATGAACGTGATCACAGTTTTGAGTATTTCAGATTTACAACTAGACAAATTCCTTTTAAAATTCACATCCTTGGATAAAGGTAATAACACTTTAACATCGTTGTGTCTGCTTCCTAAAAAATATTTTCTTCTGTGAAAAGTTATGAAAGCATACCTGTAAAGCAATAGCCAATCGAATGAGATCAATAACCACTTCTTCATTGGCCAATTCAATAGTTATAAGAGCAAGAGAAGTATAAAGTAGCTCATAGTTTTTCTGAACATTGTCTTCTTCTTTACAGCCCAAATATATGTGCCTATATAGCTGTTGCCCATTCTAAAAAAGACAAGAGGAAAAAAGACTTTTGTCTAAATTGTAATAAAGGCAGATTTCACATATATAAAACCTTCTACAAAGTAACTATCTTATTATACACCTTAACATGGAAGTGAAATTTAAGCTGATGATCAGATGATCAAATTCAAATTATTTACATCAAGAAATATGCTAATATACAAATACAAACTAATGTTAGAGTTGAAAACAAACTTTAAAAATAGCAAGTAAGAAATAGTTGCAGTTTAAACAATGAAAGTGTTTTTTAGTAACAATTTGAAAATACAAAAGCAAATTACGGATTGAGAAAAAGGTAAAAGAGATGGCAGAATTCTAGGAGATATTTTTGCAAAAACAGTCTTGGTAACGATAAAAAATATTTTGCTGAAGGGAAATGTACTCAGGCTTTCTTGTCTTGGGAACAATCCTTGCACTACAGGTTAGGAGCTGTTCGGAAAAGAGCATATACGGTTCTGTTATATTTTGGCACGGAGTTGCTAAATGCTAGTCTACAGCTTATCATTTAGGGATGAGGTTACAGAAACTTCCCAGGGATTGCACAGAGGGTTAGTCTAGAGACCAGACTAACCTAAGTAGGTTAATGAGGGACAATAAAGCCTTTCCTACCTAAAGCATTCCTGAGTATAGAAGCAACGGCCAAGTGATAGCTAACAAAAATAAGAGGGCGGTTCCCATTTCCCATTACCATGGAGTCACTAACTCGGTGCATTAATTCTCAACCCTGTCAGCTGGAATCACTGGGCAACTGGAATGACCACCATGCTCCTGCCCTCCCCACTTCTCACCACTGTCCTCCCTCCCACAATATGATTTCATTGGTCAGTGGCGAAGTCCAAGCATCAGGGTTTTAAGTACAAGGCTCCCCAGGTGATTGTAATGTGCAGCCAGGCTTCAGCACAACAGGGGCCCACTCATTCCCACGTAGAGGCATTTTAGCTTAATAATGCAGGCCTGTTTCTCAGCAGGTTCTTCCGATTGATCAATTTAGGAGAAGGAACTGTGCAAGAACAGCACAGACTCTTCTGTAGCCAGCCTGTCTGTGACAAGCACGCATTCTGCTCTGTTCTCTAAGGTGCGCTAAGGCCCCATCGCAGGAAGGAGGCCTCTAGTTCTCCAGCTGAGACAGTGACTGACTAGTTAAGTCTCTTTAAATCTGTGGCACAGTGTTAGCAAGCCTTTTTTGGCTACAGATATAAAGCTATGCTCTCCTATCAAATTCCTTTATTTCTGAAGCTGTTATTTTGCTTTCTACTTTTCCAAATCCAGGGTTTCTCTGTCTCTCTTTCGCATGGCTTCTATACTTGGGTAGGGAAGAACGGTCTTTCGTAGCAGGCCCTCTCAAACTCTAAGAACACTTCGGACTACCATGGTTCCTAAACATCACTGACAAACATTAAGGCAGTGCTCACATATGTAGGAGTTTAGGCTTCAGGCTCCTTAATTCAAGTTTATTTTTAAAAATTACCTACCACATATCTGCTATATTAGACAAAATAAAATCTTTTTTATATATACTGTAACAATGTAGTGTAAATAGGTGTAATGACTTCACAAAGTTGTTTGGCATCATCTAGTGAATTTGAAAAAAGAATAACTTATTATTGAGCAATTTCTCTCTTACAGTAAAGGTCTTGGTTTCATTTCAAGGTCATAGATCAATAAAAAACCACCTAATAATTCACAAAGCTATAACTTATATCATGCATTTATTTTTTAGATAATCTTACCTTTTTCATGAAACTTGCGTCTTGTCTACAAATTTTTTCTCTTTTTATCTTTAGATCAGCTACATCTGGTATTATTCTAGAGACAATCAATGTATGAGTTTTAATGAATAGCACATTTAGTTACAATATCATCCTACATGGAAAATTACATTTATGCTTAGGAGTTTGAACTATTTAACACTCAATTCAATGAGCATCTTAAATAAACCTATATGTAATGATACCATGGAATTACCAAGTTTAAGGGGAATTGCATACAGTACTTTTGACTCATAATGCCATTCCTTAAGTTTAAAGGAAAACAAAAATAAAATCCATGTAACTAGTAATTACTAGTAGATGAAATCTCCGACGAGCATATTAAATGACCTCCAAACATCTGCTATCTTAAAATATACAAAGAATTAAATGGTCTCAATACTACTAAAAGTCTGGATTTATAAAACCTAAAAATGCTAGACTTTAAAAAATCACAATATTTAACTACACTAATTTAGAAATTTAAAAACATTAATATTAAGGCCTTTTCAAAATGGCATATTACCTGATCCCTCGGAGCTTTGCCCTATTGTCATGGCGATCCATGAGATTATGCATTACTTCCAAGACTAACTGTCTCAGTTCAGAGTCTTCCATGAGAGACGGTGATAACAAAGGATCCAGAAAAGATCCTGGCAGTGCAGTAACAATTGTCTTTGCTTTGTATCCAGAGGTTACCTAATTATCAGCAGGAAAAAAATCAACCAACCTTTGTCATGAGTCCTTCTTTGGTAAAATTCTCACATTATTTTTTAAGAACCAAAAAATTAGGGAAACAGTTATGGACAGAAGCTTAAAAAAAAGACATAAAGGAAATGTGTAGGGTGATGAAAGATTTTATTTAATCTACAAAACCTTCATACACAGGGAAAATAAAATAATAACACACATTTGTCACATGCTATTCACAATTCTAAGCACCATGTATGTATTAACTTTGTTTCCTACATCCCTGAGGTAGGCATTAGGGTATCCCAATTTGATAAGAGAAAACTGAAGCTCAGACAGGTTAAGAATACAAGGGGTAGGCAGTCAGTACAAAATAGATATAAGGAGGTTAGGTGGCAAATAGTACAAGTGAGACCTGCAAATTTTTAATTTAAATTTGTAAATTATTCTTCCATTTTAAATTAGGCAGTTGGTTAACAGGAATACATTTTCATTTTGGAAAGTTGTACTTTATTAGTTACTTGATTTGACATTTATGAGTACATAATTGTCTTCTAAATTTAAAGATTTTATAGAGAATATACTTCAATGTTATTAAACTTTTTAAGCATACCACATAGATATTCATTCAGTTGACTATGTAGTACAATCAGGATGAGAGGCAAAATAATTTATTTAGGAAATTTGTTTAACATAAATAAAGGCTCAGGACCAAATGAAATTTCAGGTGTGTCATTTCAACATATTTTCAGGATTATAAGCATATATGGAACATTTAACAATTATATTTGGTCATTTATAGGAGGATGGAGGTGATTTTGTAAGTCTGTGGGGAAACTGGTAGGACAAGGGTCTACTGATCTAGGAAAATTAAAAATATATTCATACCTTACACTACATACAAATATAAACTTCAGATTAAAGTTCTAACTCTGGAAAGCCAAAATTTAAAACTATTATAAGAAAATACAAACAAATGAGTTTATATTATCAGAGTAGATAAAAAAGCACAAAACATATAGGAGAGGACAGATAAATCTAGCTATATGAGAATTCAGAACTTCTGTGTGATGAGCACTATAAACAGAATTAAAAATAAAATCACAGAAGATATTTCTGTACTTATCCTAGGTATTAGATAGTTCTTTAAAAGAAATGAGATCATGTATAACAAAGATTTCCAGAATAAATTTGAAAAATACTGATTTGCAAAGGGCATACATTCCAAACAACTAGCCCTTACTTTGTTCTTGGCATTATGCTAGGAGTAGTTGAATCAAAGATGAATATACAATTACTATAAAATAACCAAAGTTCCTCTCATTTTGAGTATGCTTTTCCTTTTGAGGTATTTATAGCCACTCCGAATTTAAAATGACAAATTTTCATTTTTATGGATTATTTTCCCAACAAGAAGCCATTATTTGGTCACTATGTAAAAGAAATAGTGTAATATGCTGAAAGAACTTTGGATTTCAAGTGCTATTCTTTAACTCAGTGACCTAGTGAACCTCCTCCACTCCTTCCACCCAAAGTCTCTGAGCCCAGGTGTCTTCGCCTATAAAATGGCAATAGTTTCTGCCCTCTGTATGTTTCATCATTATGAGGATCAAACAAAATGCTAGGAGATGTGAAGAATAAACAGTAAAAAATATACAGTAATAAAAAAATTAAGAGCATAATAAAAAACCAACCACACATAGTGTCCTACTAAATAAGAAAAGGAAGCTGATAATGTGAAGCTATCCCTTTAATCTTTCCAATAATTTAAGGTTAAATGTGTTCACCTGTTTTAAATGCCTTACCATGAGTAACGATCTCAGCAACATTATCTGAATCCGCCTGGTTCCCAAATCCCTAAAACACACAAAATACTGGTATTATTATACTCATTAACATTTTTTTTTAAGAGATAGGGTCTTACTCTGTTACCCAGGCTGGAGTGCAGTGGCACAATGGTAGCTCACTGCAACCTTGAACTCCCAGGCCCAAGAGATCCTCCCCCTGGGCCTCCCAAAGTGCTGGGATCCCAGGCCACCACACCCAGCCTAATTAACATTTATATTACTTCATTTACTTACATTACTGTTTACTGATTTTAAAACTCTATTCTTATTGGCTAAATACATTATTATTTTAATAGTTTAAGTCATGGCTCACTTTATATGCTGAAGTAAATTTCATACGAATTAAAATAGCTACATGTAAAAAAATCAAATTCAAACAAAAATAAAGTTATTAGCTCTCAAAGGAAACAGATGCACTAAAAAACAAAAATTAAAAGACATTATAAATTGGAGAAAATTCTTACTACAAACATAGTTGATGAATATAATATCTCTTTAACATACATCAATAAACAAGAACAGACAATTTTAAAAAGTACTAACAAATGGAAAAAGTGTTATTTAATTAATGGTCAAAAAATACGAATCAAATAAAACACTATCATTTCTTTATCAAATTAACAAAACAAAAACACTCACAAAAGCTTTGGTGTGTTATAAAATCAATCCAAATGTATGAAATAGGGGGCCAGAATACATGATCTTCAAAGGCACTCTCAGTTCTAGAATTCTAGGAGTAAGTCAACACTCCTGACACACATTAATTTTTAAAATTTGTACAGGAAACTTGAAGGTTTACTCTAAATGTGTATGCATATACACAAACCTTCCACCCGATCACTATAAGAGATAGAGTATTTGAGAATTTATGATAAGCTGAAAAATTATTCTAAAGGCATACAACTGTTGATTCAATTGCTTAGCAATATAGTATCATAAAAATACTAACTGCTTCCCATAGGACTTTTTATTACTAATGATTAAAAAAACCCCAAAACTAACATTTTCTACATTTGTTTAAGATAAAATTTAACCCAAGATTAAGTTCAAATTTATAGTCTGAGAACATACCCTAGTTGACTGATATCCAAAATATGGGTAGATGTTCCAAAAACAGGTACTTTACCCATAATGAACATCATGATTTCCGACCTCTGATAATCTGGCAGGTTACTTCCAAAAAATCCTATAAAAATATTAAGATAAAATTTTACAAATTGAAAAAGTTTATTTTTTTCCATATAGTACAAACATTTGTAACCAAAGTTTTCAATATGTGGCAAAACAATGACTGACAATCTTTAAGCTACATATAACACTAAAGATATAATTTCATTTGTCCAAAGTCATTTAGTCATGTTCAATATAAGGCATGTACAATGGGCTAATATTTAAATAAAATAATAAATATCTGAAAGTCTTTTGCACTTAGTTAACAGAGCCAAGCCAGCACTGTTTTGAGTTGACAAGAGTTTTAGAAAAAGGGAAAACAAATTTTTGGTAGTATTTATGATCAAACTCTTGTTCATATATTGTGAGCCTAAATTCTTGCTCGGGTAAGGAAGTCAGTAAGTAGGTGACACTTTGGTAAAGAAGTCAAGAATTTAGTTACTACTGTGGCATCCCAGGATTGCCCAAATATTTTAGAATGTCATTATAATGGGTCAGGTTTACAGTTTAACCCTGTGAGTTAATTCAACATACCTAATTCAACTGATGTAAAGAATAAATAGCTTATTTGCTTGTCATTTTTCTCATGTATTTTTGGGTTTTGAGGGTATTTTAAATTTATCTGCTGTAGCTTTTGATAGTTTACTTCCTCATCATAAATAATTTATAACCTTTAATTACCATTTACTCAAACTTTAAGCTTTCTCATATTTTTGAAAGATCAGAACAGATATCATATCAGAATAAGTATCAAATTTGTTCCTTTCTTATAATTCAATGTAATCGTTACAGAAACCTGCATTTTTAATATTTCTTTAAGAATAAATTGGTTTTTCAATTTAACTCTTCACCTTCTATTATTAGAGTTAATAATCTATTTATACAAATTCAAACTGTTCTAGTCAGCATTTTGATTGGACCTAGAGGTAGAAGTCATTTCCCACATCACATAGTTTAGCAATCAAAAATCTCACGACCTTAACATTACTCCATCTGCATAAAGTATATTATTCTAGTTAACACTTATAGAGCACATATTTATGGAGTAAGAAACTATTTTGTATTTGGATCTTCACAATACCCTTCTGAGTCTAGGTACTATTATTTGCATCAGTCTCCTCTTGTGGAATTGAGGATAATAGAGGTTAAGGCGCTTATAAAAAATTACTCAGCTAATATTAAGGCCTAGGGTAAGGGTTATTTATTTCCAAAGCCTATGTTATTATTATTCTATACTTCCTCCATATAAGCTAGTTTTAGCTTTCCAAGTATTCAATTAGATATGTTCCTCATCATTGCACAAAACTGAACACTGATTTTCTGTTCCAAAGAAGTCAGTCGTTATCATAAGCACATAATGTAACATGCACTTCTGTTTACTACAGCACTTAACACAAGGATAACCACCTATACACATAGCGTGGCTAAAAGTTTAAGGAGTTAACAAGTACCATCATACTTCCCTGTATTCAACACTGCCTATATCATTAATTTGCGGTCATCCCTCTTGCTTTTCAAAAGTGTGAAATAGTTTATTCTAAGCCAGTGGTTCCCAAACTTTGCTGCATGTTAGAATGACCAGGGGGGAGCTTTTAAAATGCTGATGCAAATGTTGAGTACCACAGTATTAAGTCATATCTGGGAGTGGGAGTCCAGGCATCGGAATTTTTTTAAGATCCTGAGGTAAATTCAATGTGCAGCGAGGTTTAAGAAACACTGTCCTAAGGAAAAATTCTTGTATTTTTGTCTTCCAAAAATATGGTCAACTGAGTGAGTCTACCATATCTGGTGTTAATTAGATGTAATAGGACTGTTAATGATCTAAAAATAATAATAGTAGGAAAGAAATGAAACTAATTTATGCTTTATAATTGTTTTGATTTTTTAAATGTAAAACTGGGCTGGAGTCTCCAACAAGATCAACTGTAAGGATAGAGTCTTCAAAAGCATCTCATTCTCTATACCCATTGTTTGTATTTGAACTACTAAACAGAAATGCTAATGAGCCCAGAAGAAAAAACACAGCAGGGAGTTATGCTCTTGATTATTTTAGGACAAAGAATTCCACCAACAGCTTCCTAACTTAAAAGTGCAAAAGCTACAATAGCCCTGTTCCATGGCCCATCAACAGGAATACCATCATGATCTGATAACTACCAGAATACTGAGAAATTTAAAAGGAGAATATTAAGGAAACCAGAAATGCGACTTTAAAAAGAAATCTTACTCACTGTGCCACACTGCATTTCTTTCCTCTCATGTTTTAATTCTCACATGTTATTCTGAATGTGTTATATCACAGAAATATTGCTTGAGTCTGCTGTATTTACATTTTATAATAAAACACTTTAGAAATAATAAATTAAATATTCTAGAGTGAAACAGTAACACTGAATTAATTACAAATCACTAAAGCAATTTAAATCAATTCTGTGAAAACAAGATTAGCTGATTTATCATCTTAGAGTATCATAGAAAATCCAAAAATAATCCAAATAAATGTAAAAGTCACCATAGAAGCTAGGTTCACTACACATTAATACTAATTGTTTTAAGCAATAACTAGAATGTCTATGCTTTATTGTGATTCCATGGTAATGTTGGAATTTACTACCTTTTGTTTTTTCAGTTAATTCCAAAATCTTAAGCACCTAATATGTGCTACATAGTGTGTTGAGTAAGACACTCCTTAGTCTTTCCACTCATGAGGACAATTTCTGTGCATGTGATGAGACCGCAACTAGGTGAAACAGAGGTACTGCTCTGAGTTGATCAATCAAATGTCTCCACAAGGTGAGAGCCACATGCATCACAAAGCCCTAGCACAGGAACTGGTGTGTGTACATGTCCAACAAACAGGTATTGCTCGGGATGCAAGATGGATAATGCATATTCATAAAACTTTAGACACAAGATGACAAAGATAAACTTTGTATTAAATATCTCCGAGATTATTACAAATAAGTAGCCAGCAAGTCGGAAAATTATCCAGATAAAAGGCATAAGCCAAGTTCCAGAAAAAATTTACATATGACTCTACCATTAATCGAAACTATTAGTAGATTAGAAATTAGGTACTACCCTAGGGATACAATGCAATTGTAAAACTATCATAGCAATCATGCAGTTATAATAAAGTATGTTCTGGCTATTCTAAAGAAAATATTGGGAGAAAAGGGTTAAAGTAGAAAAATAGTTTGCTTGCTTTAATTTGTATTTATATATAGTTAGATTACTTCATTTCCAAAGAAGTAAATTCTCATGGCTTTTTAAGGAAGCTCTTTGCCATTTGTACTTTGATCACTGTATTAAAAAGGAAAAAAAAAAATAAGGTGGGGAGAAAGGAAGGAAGAAGGAAGGGAGGGAAAGAGGGAAGAAGGAAGGAAAAGAAAAGAAAAAAAGCATACATTATTAAAACCCAAGATATCAGCATCAAGATCTTGGTCTGTAATTCCATTCCCCACTAAAAAGAACCACAGCTCTTTGGAAAAATGACTGATTTCAGGACTGGAGCAGAAAGTATAAAATTAGTCTGGAACAGCTTACCCAAGTGAGGCAGTGCTCAAAAAAAATAAGTGTGGGGGCTATGTTGAAGGGGCTCCCACTGGTGAAATCTGGGACAATTTGAGCACCAAAATAATTAAGTACAGCAATGAATTATAAACCATACAAATATAAATCCATAAGGTTCATACCAATAATAAATAAACATCTGCATACAAAGGAAGAAAAAGGGGATCTTGCTTACAGTAGAATGCTGAGTGCCAACTAGTAGCTGTGGAGGTGGTGCTACAGTTTAAAAAACCATCACTCAATAGCCATCGTGGAAAAGACTGGTTTAGGCAAGAATATAAATGGATGCTCAATTTAAGAGGAAGTTTGAACTAAAAGCAGAATATCTGCATGATCTAAAAGTGTCTTCTCAGAGAATGCCTATTATTTATAATGGAAAAAACTGAAACTGTACAATGGAGGAATAGGACAATGACTTGACTGAGTGATCAAAATTAATGTAACCAACAAGGAATAAGCACACATTGCATACCTCTGGATGTGCTACCTGAGAAGAACATGTCATGTATGTAGTATTCCAGCCAGGAGCATGTAACTTGAATTTAATCATGAGGAACCATCAGACAAAACTAAATGAGCAACTTTCTACTTTTTTTTTTTTTTTTGAAAAAAAAGTAGGGGGAGGACTTTATTCTTAAGAAATGCCCATGTCATAATGGGAATGTTCCAGACTAATGGAACTGAAGAAATACTACAACTAAATGCAATATATGATCCTACATTGGATGCTGGACCCAAGAAAAAAATGCTATGAAGGACATTATTGGATCAACTGATAAAACTGAAATATGGAAAATTGAGTAAAGTACTGTATCAATGTCAAATTTGCTGATATTGATAACTTTCCTCTGGTTACATAAAAAAATCTTTATTCTTTGGGAAAATACATTGAAGTATTTACTGACAAAAGGCCATGATGTATACAACTTACTATATGGTTTAGAAAAAAATGTGTATGTGTACGTATATTTTTCCACATGTACATACGCACAACATACAGGAGAAAGAGAAAGAAAAAAGAGAGAAGGGAGAAAGATGGAGAGAGAGGGAGAGAGATCACGTGCAAATGAAAAAGTAAATGGAATAAAATGTTAACAATAGATGAATCTGGGTAAAGGGAATACTGTGTTCTCTGTCCCATTATTATGCTTATTTATTTTCTAAAAGTAAAGCTTTTTCAGAAGTCTGAGCTATCATTCATCTTTGAGAAGAGTCTAGCACTTTACATGAGAGTTTTTTAAACCACGGTTTATAATATGATAGTTTTGAAAAGTGAAATGTACTCACCTATTGTTTGGATGATAGCGTTCTGCACAATCTTCTCATCATTGTCTTTGCAACTTGTGCTTAAGTTGGCATTGCCTACAGATCCCCCCTGTAAATAATTTGCTTCAAATTCAACACTGAGACGCAGATGCTTCAAAAGGGTATTGAAAACTTCCAGCACTGTGGGCCCTGTAAAGGATTATTTATGTGAGCAGATATACTTCTCTAGTATTGCATACTCAAAATCAATTCTCATTTTTCTCAACAAAAATTTTCTGGTTGTTTTCTAAATTGTCAAAAATCTATAATAATTTATGAACTAATCGGTTCATTTTTAAAAATAAGTAAATGAGAAATATTTAAATAAGAAAGTGTCCTCATTATGCCAACGAACATTTACTGGGCATCTATCACAAAATGCATATATGCATGGAAGAATTACCAAAAACTTTCTACCTACTTAATCTTGTCCGTTGAAAATAATGTATACTGAGACAAAATTTAACCTATTGGGTAAGAATTCCTAAAATTATGATGGTAGCATTGAAGATTTATTTTGCATCTTTTGAGACTGAAGAAAAAAGAATTTGCCTCAATTATGACACAGAAACTACCCAATTTATCAGATTCAGGTTAACTAAATTTTCAGTCTCCTTTTTGTTCTATAAATTCTCTTCACATGTTTCTGTCACCGCTTCTATCATACTATATTTTAATCAGTAGGTTTTGTTTCTGACTTTTACTCTTGATTACAAGCTTTTCTAGGACAGGTAGCCATGCTCAAACACTTCCTTGAATTCACAGAGCCTAGCACACAGTTCCTAACATGTAGTAGGCATTAATGAGTGTGACGATTCAATGTATCATCTGTTTCATTTCATATTTCAAATTAAATAGCTTGCCAATTAAGTAACCTGCTTTCGTCTCTTTGAGATAAATTACAATTGCTTTTCAGTCTTTGGGCTAAGATCCAGTGGAAATAAGTTACAGAATAATAATTGAAAGTTGATACCCAAAATGCCCACCTTTATCTGACACTGAAAGAATATTAGAATAGAGTCAGCCCTCCATATCTGTGGGTTTCATACCCAGGGATTCAACCAACTGCAGATCAAAAACATTTGGGGAAAAAAAAAATACTCACAATAAAAAATAATATAAATTAAAAAAAAACACAATATAACCACTATTTACATAGCATTTACATTGTATTAGGTATTACAAATAATCCAAAGATGATTTAAAGTATATGGGAGAATGTGTATAGGTTAATTGCAAATACTACGCCATTTTATATAAGGAATTTGAGTATCCCTGGAGTTTGGTATCGGCTGGGGTCACGGAAACACCCCCCTGCAGATATGGAGATATGACTGCATTTCATTAGCTAATACATTTCCGCTTTGATTTTGAAGCAAAGAAACCACAATCAGATTCTCCTCCTAACATCTGTATTTCTATTAGGTACCCTTTCCTTTTTCTAATCACATGTAAGGGGAAATATCATTATCTGTGACCTGTCCCTTCTCCTTGTTACTCCTACAATCCTATTGACTTTACACTGTCACTGCTACTGCTGCTATTTAAGGGCACGTTCTTTCCCTCATGCCTACAACAGTGACAACAGCTTGTGATTTCTCATGTGTCCTACACATTTTGCTGCAGGTGAATTATCCTACAGCACATCTCTCATAAAGATTACTGTAAATCTTTAAAGACTATCAGTCAACTGTAGAACTATGTCCACAACTTGGTTACAACTTAATTTTAAAGCTGAACTTTTAACTTTTTCTAACTTCTATACTAACACCACACATTCTATCCAAAATGGGCCATACGATATTTTGCTCATGACAATCCATTTTCCCTTCCTTCTCTGAATCCCAGTTTCTTCATGATATGTGGTCAAAGCCTGCCTTGTATTACAGCATTAGGTAGAGCTGTCTCACTGAAAGCAAACTACCAGTTTCTTGTTATTCTCCCAATTTTCAGTACGTAACTGATACTCAAAAACCTTTATTAGAAGAAAGGAAAGGGAGGAAAAATTGATTGAAGGAAAATGCTTAACTGTGTACCGAAGAAGCCTGAAAATAATTACATGAACTCAAATTTCAAGAGAAATTAGAGCACAATTAAAAATGTGTAGAAATACTCTTAAAGAGTTTTTCATACTCTGCTATATCTACTGAAAAAACATTCTGAAACACATTAAAGCATTATTTTATTTTTTTTCTAGCACTCACCTATGGAACCTTTAGCAGCAATGGCAACAGCCTCTAACAGAACCTGAATAATACCTGCTCGAACCCGTGGAGAATCATTTTTACGAGCATCAAGGTGCCCTAGAATCTCCTGGATCACATGGTGAGAATACTGAGCCTAAAGGAAATAAAATAGTACAAAGGTACAGGAATAAGTACATGCACCCTGGACGAATTCATGGGAATAAAAACCATGTGACAGTTAAATGTCCAATTATAGGGGACGGGTACTCATGGGATAATATGTAGTCATTGAAAACCATTCCCTTGAGGAATAAACAAGGATACTAGAAAATATTCATGGTACCCTGAGTGAAAAAAAGAAAATTGCAAAATACTATGTTCAATAAAACTAGTAAAACTAGTAAGACTAGAATTATATATAAGTAAATATTAACACTGCTCACCTCTGAGAGAGAAATTTTTATTTTCTTATACATCTCTGTAATTTCACGAAGAACATGTATATACATTCTTATAATTTAATAATAGGACAAAATGTTGTTTAAAAAAAAAAAACAGATTATGACATTTGCAGCTCTTCCTTACCCAAAGTAGATAAATACTATTCATTATGGACACCTAACAATGCTAAACAGGCAAAACTCTCACCTAATCAACAGCCACTATCAAAATGAAAATCTTACCAATGTGTACTTGACAAAATTTAAATCAAGGAGATATCAGAAGATTTGGAATTTATAAAGGCAATTTTATCACATATAAAAAATTTCATCAATCACAGTGAATGATATTATGACCTAAAACAACAACAAAAAAAGCGTACCCAGAAAAATGTTTAACTTCAGTGAATAATTTTTTTTTTTAACATAGTAGCAAGGTTTTATTTTTTTGAAACTTATACCTATACCCATGAGTCATGACTGGGTCCACTGTTCTGCACCACGTTGTAAAAAGAAAGCATCTGTGGCCCTGAATCTCCCTGACTGTGTTTTCCTTCGGTGAGGCCCCACTGTCCTGTTTTCAGGCTGGTTATCATTCTCTCCTTTAGAACAGGTGGTTTTAAGACACAGCTGTGTCCTACACATGATGACTACTCTGCCCAAAAGCAAAACATTCCCCCCTCCATCTCTATCAATCTAACATATTTCATCTCCAAGTTATTTCTAGCATTTCTGTTGTACCATATCTACTTTTATAATACCCAAGGTAAAAACTAAATTTCCATTTTCATCTTTACTTTGTTTTATCTAAAGCTATGCTAAAATAGAAGAATGTTAGACAGACAGGCACATACACACAATCTAAAACTGAACTCCTTGTCCAGGAGGCATGCTTTTGATGTGTGAACTTTATGCAATTATTAGAGTCTGCTTTATATGTAAGGTAGCCATTTGATTTATTGCCCAAATCAGGATACTTGAGAGTAAATCAAGGCGTTGTTAATAATTACATATAAAATATAGTTATCCTAAGCAAAACCAAGGCATGTGTTCACTCTACCTATAAGGAACAATTAAAGAATAATATAATGTATAAAAAAAGAATATGGAGTGAAAGAAATGAAACTGCAAAGATGGTATACTTTATACTATATGTTAAGTCAGGTTTATTGAGGTTTTATTTACCTATTATAAAATCTACCCTTACACTAAAGTTTAAGGCAATGTTAATGGATGAACAGCTTTAAAAAGCAACATAAACTAGTGGTATGTAAGCCCTGGAGTCAAATTTACCCATGTTCAAATTCTGGTTCCATAATTTCATAGCTAAAATAGCTCACAGCCTAAGAGAGAGTTACTCAATCCCTCAGTTTCCCTCATCTCCAAAATTTAGACAATAACAAGTTATTTCATAGGATTGTTGTAGCAATTAAATGAGTTAATTTGTGTAAAGCAACAAAATTGTGTCTATCACACGAAAAGTGGTTGATAAATATTAATTTTTATTACTATTCAATTGGTAACTCCTGGGCTAACAGACTATATCACTGAACATAACGATGATGACAAAAGGCACTTCATTCAGAAGTAATCAGATGCCGGCACTCTTCTAAGCACTTTACATGGATTATATACACCAACAGTGCTAGGAGGTGGGTTCCACTCAGTTACTTCGTGCCTTTCACAGTGCAAATAAAGCAGGTTTTAGTAACCTGCCCAATGCCATGCAGAAACTCCAAGGAACGACATAAAAGTGATTCTCGTCTGATCCCAGAACACAGCTCTTAATTACATTTTATTACCTTCAACCGATAAATTTTGCACAAAAGATAAGCTTTAAACAAAATATTTTCCCTTCACCACAAATGCCCTGCTGTACTTGAAACTGCATCTATGTAAGCCCTTATGGATATAGATTCTGGTCAGGGCTAGCTAGTTTATTTTATGGAGAGAGGTTGAAATATTACCTAAAAATGATACCTGTCTTAATTTTATAGTAAATGGAAATTACAATAATCAAATATATTGTAAGTTTTAATTATACCAGGATCGTATAATTAAACAGAAATTCCTGTTCTGGTGTATACTATCATTTAATTCTTGATTAATAGACTTCATAAAATATACATTATAAATAAAGCTTTCTTAAGCAATGCTGTGGACCAGAAATAGTTTCATGAACATTTAATCAGCAAATACTTATTGATTCCTAAGTTTTTTCAACTTTGTAATTAACTTTATTAATTTACTTCTTGCAAAGAACGATTTCATCTAGCAACTAAATCTGAATGGAGGGTGAATGAAGGAGAAATACAGGACTAGAAAAGACCAGAACAGCCTTAGATTATGTCCACAGATTGCCAGACCTACTTCTTACTTCCTAAATTAAACTTAAACTTTAAAATATTGTTCTTCTATATTCAAACCAGCTTTATAATAACTATCACTTATTGTAGACCTACTTTATGTTAGGCATGTGATATCAACCTTAACTTAATGGTTAATGTAGACCATCAGTTCTGTAATAAAATGATCAGAATTTGAAGCCTGACTTCACTTTCTGTGTGTCCTTGAGTGAGTTACCCGATCTCTCGAAAGGTCAGTTTTCTGACCTGGAAAATAGAGATTATACCAATACCCATTGAATAGGGTAACGAGGATTAAATGACATACAGCATTTAAGGTTTTTAGCACAGTCATGGGGCACAGCCAGCACTTGACAAACGGTAGCTTCTATTTTAATATATAAACCACTCAATGCATGCATTAAAATCTTCTTTACAGAGATGAAGAAACCAGAGCTCAGAGAGACTGAATAATTTTCCCAAGTTTATTCAATCAGTAAACAGCATATTCAGGATGTATAACCTGAGATGACCTATATTAAAATCTGTGCTACTTACAATTTTTATCTTCTCTAAAGTAATGATGACTTTTTAGGGCATTAAAAATGTAAATGGTATAAAAAAGACCTGATATCCATCCCTGTTGAATTAGGACCTAACTGGGTCTGTTCAGGTTGCAAGAGAAACCAAGGTGGTCCTATGCAGTAGGTAACTGTTTTATCATAAGGTTCTAGAAAGTCTGAAGGACTTGATGCCCAATAGCAAATATTCAATAAACATTAGCTGTTATTATCAGCGACATGCTGCCAGAGTAAATGTGAATTCCAGTACCAGTTCGTCAGTGAAATATAAATACATAACACGTGCATTAAATAAATGCACAATAAAGAGCACCATCATAAAATTATTTAGTTCTTTTTATTAGCTATCTTTTCATCTTGGCAAATAAGAAAATAAGTGGTAAATGAAAATAAATGAGACAAAAATAGCTAACTTAAGAACATGTTTTATATCCTACATTTTCTGTATCTGTTTGATGATGTCCTTATCTATACAGAACCAAAATTACTTATATAAATATGATAGATAGTTAACACAACCTTACCTGAATGGAATACATTATAATTTTAAAGCAGTGAACTGCAAATTCATTGGGATCCCACAGTTTGTGGTGATCTAAATGCCTGCAAACAACAATTAAAAATTACTTTAAGAATTCACTATTTTTATTACACTTTATTCCTCTAGAACACTCAACAATGGGAAAAGCTTAACAGAATATTATCAAAAAGAAAATCAGGGTTTTAATTTCTAGAAATATGATACATATTTTCCCCAATTGCCAAACCCTGTCATATGACAACAATACATTATTAGACCACAGTCATCTCTTGGTATATTTGGGGGACTGGTTCCAGGAAGCCCTAGCCCCCCCGCTCAACCCCCAAATACACCAAAATCTATACGTACTTAAGTCCTCTAATCAGTGAAGAGTCTGAGAAGTTAGCATACTAACTTCTGAGAACCGATTACTCATATGTTTCCAAAGAAGGAGTGTTTCATATTGAGGGCTCACAGAGGCACAAAAAAGAAAAAACAGAGCCACAAACTCAATTGGCTAAGATGTTCAAAAATTAAAAAAAAATAATACAATTTTCCCCATATCTTGAGGACATTCACACATAAGCAGTTTTAAAATGAACTTATCATAACATATACTTAGTTTGAATAAAAATTACTTTACTTGGACTTGGCGGGGGACAAGGGCAACATACATAACCTAAACATCTGTACCCCCATAATATGCTGAAATAAAAAAAAAAACACACACACAAAAAACTGCAAAAAAAAACCAAAATTACTTTAATTCCACAATATGTATACTAGAGGGAGATTTAAGCACAATATGACTAAGGGGCCAAATGAGGTCTAAAAATTTCTCCTTACTATTCCTTTGGCTGGAACAACAATTTCACTCAGACTTTTGAGACGAAAAAAACACTTCTTATTTCTATTATATATAAAAATCATGAAGATAGCATATATTGGTATATAAAATTTCTAGTAATTTATAAAATGAAACATTAGACTTCAAAGAAACTTTCAGTGTCTTACTTCAGACTACTTCCTGACAATCAATGGGCAAACACATGAGTTTATCAACTTTTATGGAGACGTTTAAGAAACACGAAGGGCTTTTATCTTTTATCACCTTTTGACATTTGACATCCAGATGTCTAGTGTTATTTCCAAATGTCAAAGTTTAATTTCAACAGGATTTTTAAATGTTAAGAATAAACTTAGAACTAAGAATTTTCTTATGAAATCTTCAGAGGTACAGAATCAATCAAGGCAAAGAATGCACAAAATATGAGTGATAATCCCTTCCCTTATAGGGTAACTACACTGCAAGGGTTAGATGAGATAAAGTAAGTGAAATCACCACACACAGTGTCGGACAATGTACAATGTGAACTCTAATCTCAATCTTTCTACCCAACTGCCTCAAATTTTTGCTCCAGTACTCACAAACACTGATGTGATGTTTGTGTTAAAAAATTAGACTAAATTTTGTAGTTTTAAATATTCAAAAGGATTTTTGATAACAGAGTGACCATAATCCTATGATACACCTCTATATGTTGTATTTTAATTCTATTAAGTTTCCCAAAAGCTGAAATCTTGAACTGAATACATTCCAGTTAAAAAAAATCACAACCATAGTTTGCAAAACATAAAATAGGCAGATTCTTAATAGTCAGATGTTATTTAATAAGAGAAAATGTATCTTATATAGGAAATATATCATTAAAATTACATTTACCTTCACATTAACAATTTTCTCCTTCATTGTTCAACTTTATAGTATATGAAAAGGTATGTAATAAGAATAGCATTGATACACTAATATGATAATATACAAAGAAATTTTTATTACTATATTGTACTATATACAACGGTATAGAAAGTGACTTTTTTTCTTTAATTCAAAGTAAAGATGGTAACTGTGGCATACTTTAAAAAATCAGTACCTCATAAAAATCTTCTGGTATTAGTAAGAGTTAGTTCCAAAACAAAAGTACTCCATTTCTAGTTAATGAACGACTATACAAAGTGACTCTTAAAATAGAAAATAAACTACTCTGGAAATTTTATTTGCAAAGCATGCTTTAGTTCAACATTAAAGTAGGTTTTTTATCTCAACTATTAACTTGATCTAGTAAAGAAATGATTAAGTAGAAATTTTCAATGTCACATTTTTAATCAACAGTGAGCACAACATACATTTTTCAGTACCTAAAGTATATTACACAAAAAAAGCAGTAATGTTTTTTTTCCAAAGAAAGGTGAATAAGGGAAACTGTAGGTTTAAACTAAATTAAGGGAGAATTAGGTGGAAAAGAACTTTAAAATCTCCTGAAGTAAATTGTTTACCATTAAAAGAGGTTGTAAAACTACCTGAAATTAAAATGAACTGCTACTCTTCTAGAAAGTTCAATTCACTCTGCTCTTGAGAGACAGAAAACTAAACTTTATTTACTTCTTCAGGTGTGATACCAATTACAGTTCTTACACTTTCCTGTTGAAAATTTTATTATAGTAACCTCCTAACATACTGACCCTGGCTCAAATCCATCCTATATAGCTCTATCTGATTAATTTTATCAAAGGGCAATGCTGGCTATTTAAGCTAAGATGTCTGCTATTTACCTACAAATTTATATACAAAATTTTGAGATCTCTACAGTATAAACTTTCTTCCTCTTATCTCATACTAACACCTTAACTGTATCCAATACTCCAGCCAATGTTACTGCTGTCTTGTGCTGTTAATTAAAAATGTGTCATTGAAAATTTCTTTTGAATCATTTATTTTCTTTATGAGATTAAATAACAACTGAAATTTAAAAACTACTTCAATGTTGAACTAAAGCGTTATTCACAAATAAAATTCCCAGAGCAGTTTTTGATACCTACCTTCATCTATCTCAAAAGATACTGCCCCTACAATTCTCAAATTAGACAAGAATTCTTTGTTTTGAACTGCTAGAGCACTTTTTGGCCTTTTCTCATAATCCATATATTATAATTATCATTCATGTGAATCACCCATCAAGTTTGTTATTCATACATATATTCCTCAAATACCTGGTACCTAATCTGCAGAGGGCATTTGATATTCAATTAACTAATCATAATAAACAGCTAATATATAATCACATACTATTTAATTAACATTTAATTTAATTAACTAAATAAAGTGCATAGAAAAGAATGCACTTATACTTTGTAGAAAAGAATACAGTCAACTTCAAGTCACTCAACTCAAATGTAGTTTATTTCCTAATTTCTTTCCTCCACACTAGCTCTCTAGATTTTTAAGGCCTTATAGAGTATCTCTCAGTTATTAAGAATATTAAGATAAAAATTGGAATTCTGATGCTAAGTCAGCAAGTCTGGACATTAAAAAATAAATCTGCCTTTAGTATATTTGACATAATTCTGATTAATTTTTAGTAGCATTTCCATAAGCTCACAGAGTCTCCGAAAAGTAGATCTCAATATTTTTTGGGGGGGAAGAGGTGCATTACAAATCTCTTTGAAAATCTAATGATTTTTCTGATTTTTAATATAATTTTGTGGTTTACGGATTCTGTAACTAAAGCTTGACTTTGAACCCTTAGGCCAAGAACATCTGTCCTAAATAAAGAATTCTGGATGTTACCATTAGAATAGTTTATATGTGCTATAAAGCCAACATTACAGTCAAAAGGAGAAAAGGACAAAGTGAACATTAACAAAAGAAAGACTAGCAAAAGTGTCTAGAAATTACACAGAGTATTACATTGTAGTCATATCCAGTGAATAAATTAGAAACACAAAAGCTTGACAAGGCTTGAGAAAGAAAGTCTATGTAGAGAAACTCAAAGTTCATAAATGCATTTTGTCTGATGAAGAGCATATAAGTCCCAATGAGATATTTAATATTCTTGCTCTGATTAGTTACTAGGTAAAAGATGAAATTTACTCTGAGAAGTTAATGTGATCTAAGGCAGTTCAGCCACGGCAAAAAGACAGCCAAGAAACAGAGGACGGAATCAGAGGAACTGATCACAGAAGTTAGTATAAAAATACACGTCATACTGGACACTCAGTTTAATATTTCACTGCACATATGCATTTCAAGCCCTGTAAGTTCCAGCTAAATGCTGCACATGATATTAAGCATATTATTACACTTCACTTCAATTTAAAGAGAAAAAACTAGTTCAGTGGTTGAACCAGTGCTCAAATGTATGATGTCTGACTCAATCCGTACCACTTCCACGATGCTACACTGTTTCTATCAATAATGCACTCACACAAGTAAAAAAGTATTTATCCTCTGTAATTAGCACAGAACTTACATAGCAAAGTCACAAATGAGCAGGAAAATATCAACGACTTACGCAAAAACTGGTCTAACAGCATTATTCATATTTCCAAAAGTAGCTCGACCCAGCAGTTCTCTGAAACAGTTCTCAGCCAGCACAGCGGGATTCTCTTCTTTGTCAGCTGCAGAAGGAGAAGAAGGAGGGCCTATGCGACTGGAAAAGAAAGAGAATTACAGAAAAACTAATATAAGAATTCTAATATTAGTTCTAAAGAATATACTTTACTTCTCAGAAATGTTAAAATAATATTTTTTATCCCCAAATAACTTTAAAGCTTAATTCTACCTTCATGAATTTACCACCACCAAAGCTAATCATATAATCTTTCAGAGAACTAAATGCAGCTGTTTCAACTTGTCTCTAACTAACAGAACATTTTTTACATAAGATACCAGCTTGCTATTTGTTCACTTTCATATAACTTCTCTATATTTACACAAAATATTAGTAAGAATGCAATGCCCAGAGACCACCATTAGGTATCTCCCGTTTAACTACAAGTGTGCAAAAATACAATAAAGTGGAAAACTATGACCCTGCCTGTATATAAGAAATAAATTTTAAAACCTAATTCAAATACCTGTATACGTTGATGTCTTCAGTACACAGTACAAGATGTGTTTTGTTCACATCTTGAAACATTATTTTAGGCTAATACATTCATGTAAAATTATAATTTAAAAAAGCCCATCTGTGGAACTGGGATTACACCAGGAGATAATACAATTCCTTAAGACTTGACAACAAAAGATCTATTTCCTGTATTTTACTTAAGAGCCATAACTATGGAAAAAATGGGTTCCCAACTAGCTAGTGACCTTCTAAATAGTAAGTATTTCAGATAGGAAAACTTTCATTTCAGCTACAGTGCCAAGAATAGAAAAAATATAAACGGTGCTAAAATATATCAAGTTTCACACTTTAGGAAAGGTTTCCAAAGCTGGAGGCAGTCACATCTAAGGAATTAAGCATAAATCCTTTCTGTAATTATTGTAAATTTAAATGAACATATAAGTGCTACTATCGAAGTATCAGTTACATCTCATTTCTAGACTACTTCTATTTTGATATTGCACATATAATCATGAAAATTATAAAAAAAATTAAATCTTATAACCAGAATTAAATCCCTTTCAAATTTGATTCAGATTTTCCTTTTCAAACTGCAAGAAACAAGGAGGTCAAGATAATAAACCAAACTGGAGAATCCTGTTTCTGAGGCTTAATCCCACATTATCTCTGTGCATGGCAACAGAAATTGGGGGTAGGTGATGGGGGGGGGAATGAATCAGAAATAAAGGGTCTAATCTTTTTGTTGGAAAATAAAATACAGTGAATAGCTATTATTATTGTTTTTTTTTTTTTTTAGTTCTAACTCCCTGTGAAAAAGCATGCTGGATCTCTAAAGAATAACAGAAATTGAGCTATAATTTTTATTTCTCACACTTGCAACTTTAAATAGTGTTAATTAAAATAGCAATTTGGATGCTCGATAATAACAGCAAGTAAAGTGCAAATTTATTCTGAAAGAAAATAAAGGCTGAAGTGTATGAATAATAATCTATGGTTTACTAATGTTTCACTACAGACTAACAATTTTTCCAGAAATACATATATTTTTAAACTCACTTAACTTTACAAAACTACTATTTACACAGTATTAAAGACAAAACTTTTTTACCTTAGCAAGCACACATATAAATATACAAAAACAACACGGCTTCGACCCTAACATCTTATTCAATACCTGTCAACTTCTTCTATCTTTTGCATGTTAAACAGGAGGGATGGAACGATTTTATCCATATGTTGAGGTTCCCAAATGGTAGCCCGAAGTTCATCATTAACTGTTTTGCGAACCACGCCTTGAATACCCCTGATTCCAGCAATTCGGATTCTATATAAAAAGAAAATAAGCTATTAAAAAATTTTATTTAAACAACTCTGACTAGCTAAGAGAATGGATGTGAAATATTGTTCTCTTAATATCTTAAAATAACACACTAGTCTAAGAAATTAAAATCTCAACAATTTCAGATAGACACAGAGATATGTCCAAAATAGGCTTGAGTATCATCTTTTCAAAATCAGCATTTATAGTTTAAAAGGACTGTAAAATACAGAAATGTCTAGTCCATGTATTATTTTTCAACAAAAAAATCAAAAGCACAGGTTTTACTAAGATGATGATGATGATGATAATAATAATTCAAACTAATATGAACTAGATGCTCTGCATTTTCTGCCAGAAGTCTCAGAAGCTGAACAGAAACAGGATTTCACTGTTCCTGAACACCCTTCATGTGTCTCCAGACTTCTCTTGCTGTTCCTCCCGAGAGCCACTAGCCTCCTTTAAGTTCAACTACATGGAAGACTAAGCTGGTTGTTTCAAAGGTATGGCAAACAGGATCAAAGTGGATAACCTCAGCCAATATATACATGTGTCTATAGACATATATATACATTAGCATACAATAATGTGATCACGTGACTTAAAATTTATCAACAAAGTGAGAGAATGCTGCCCTATTCTCCCATCCCAATTCATAGTCCCCAACTTCCTCAAGCTCTTTCTCACTCTTCTTTAAAAAAAAAAAAGGAAAAAGAAAAATCCATAGGTTCAAAAATGAGAAGACAAGTAACTAGACAACAGCTTACAAAAGCTGTAGAAGAACAAAGTCTCAAGCAGAGCTAACTCGGTGGCCCATTTGTCTCAAAACATCTTCCTTCTGGCCCAATATGATTGTTACTTACTTCCTTTTTTTCCGGTATTTGAAATACCAACTAAAGGTTTATTCCGCTCACCTAGCATTGTTTTCCGAAAACTGTAAATAAGTTTAAAGAATCAAAGATATGGGAAAGAGAGTGATACTGCTTCACAAACCCATGGGGAAATAATGGAGATATTCAGAAGTGGCAGATGGAGAATGGGAGGTGGCAATAATGACATTGAACAAGTGAGAAAAATGAATCGGAAGATATAAAGATGAAGGCTCCCTGTTTCAAAGCTGTGTTTACACATGCTGCTTTCCAAAACATAAGGAAGTCTGGAGAGACTCTTGTGCAGCTATCACAGTGGGCAAGCCTAACGTTTCTACAGAAGGTGTCTGCTTTACATACCTGCTGCTACTCCTTGGGTGAAGAGAAGGCCAGGCATGAGGTGGCACAGAACATATGAACAAACACGTTGACACGCGTATCATGCCTTGTGATACACTAGTCTAAATGGAGTAGCAGCAGATGGTGGGGCCCTCCTTATGCTGAGGTGGTGGGGAGCATGACGGTAGCGACTACCAATAGCTACTGCAGCTGTACAGCTGGTATCCAACCCAGACCTAACATCTGGCCTAACCAGCACATTCTAACCATGACCCCTAAAGGAATTTTACAGTTTTCCCATCAGTAAAATAGAACTGTCATACCTATAGAAAAAAATGTTGTAAAGACTTAAGTGAGTTAATTCATGTAAAGTGCTTAAAAAAATAATTGGCACACAATAAGCACTCAGTATTAGTTGCTCCTGCTATTGCTGTTAACCATGATGATGATGATGATGATGATGATGATGATGATTTCCACCACAGCCAAAGGTTCTTCAGAAAATTAGACTTACAGCTTAAGATTGTGATGTATGATTTTACATTACAAGTTCTATAAGGCAAACATTTTAAGAAACTCCAAATAGTTACCAGCTCCATCTCCTACTGCCCACATGCCCCTGAGTCTAGTTGCTAAGGTACTGTGAAAAATAAAAGGATTGCTAATAAGTAGCTAAGTTAAAACCTAAAAGTGAATATAAATACACCTGAAGAAAATCCAAGGGGCTTTTATTTAAGGCAAAGCAGGAAAAAAATCGAACCCTTTAAGTATTTTACAGCATTTTAGTTTACTCATTTGTTTTGCAGTGATTCAAATGAAATGTTGGCATTATGGAACTTTAAATAGCACATAGTATTGGGGACTGGGCGTGGTGGCTCATGCCTGTAATCCAAGGTAGGAGGATCGTTTGCAGCCAGGAGTTTGAGATCAGCCTGAGCAGCATACATAGACCCTCATGTCTACAAAACACTGAAAAGTTAGCTGGGCATGATGGCGTGTGCCTGTAGTCCCAGCTACTCAAGAGACTGAGGCAGAAGGATTGTTTTAGGCCAGGAGTTTGAGGTTGCTGTGAATTGCGATGACACCACTCTATTGCAGCCTGGGTGACAGAGCAAGACCCTGTCTCAAAAAAAAATAAAAAAATAAAAAAAATATTGGATAGACCTAGAATTATGAAAAAATACTATAATAAGCCTTTTTATTTACATAAAGAAAATTTCAGGCCGGGTGCGGTGGCTCATGCCTGTAATCCTAGTACTCCGGGAGGCCGAGGCGGGTGAATTGTTTGAGCTCAGGAGTTGGAGACCAGCCTGAGCAAGAGCAAGACCCGGTCTCTACCAAAAATAGAAAGAAATTAGCTGGACAACTAAAAATACATAGAAAAAATTAGCCGGGCATGGTGGTGCATGCCTGTGTAGTCCCCGCTACTCAGGAGGCTGAGGCAGTAAGACTGCTTGAGCCCAGGAGTTTGAGGTTGCTGTGAGCTAGGCTGAGGTCACGGCACTCCAGCCCAGGCAACAGAGTGAAACTCTGTCTCAAAAAAAAAAAAAAAAAAAAGAAAGAAAAAATTTCAAATTTCTTTTTGTAAACATTAACGAAAAACAGGTGGAAATATGTTAAAGCTCAAGATATTTCACTAGGGGGCGATAAATACCTAAAAATAAGAGACCTTATGTTAATTTTGAATTTCTTAAATGTACAAATGTACCTTTCATAAACATGGGTATCAGAAGTATTTTTCACATACATTGGTTTATATGTGAAATTTACCTTAACCATAATTTGAGAAATGGCTATCTAAAGAAAAGCATAGTATTGATACATTCTGGATATTTTCTGTATTTTAAAAGAAAGCAAAACTGTTAAAATCTTGGGAAAAAACTGCCATTTTCTTTAACTAATCTTTATATCTTCTTGCCTCATTAACTTATCAGTCTTTGAAGAGAGAGAATAGTTTTTATAAAACATTTTAAAAATGTCCTTTAGGGAGGGGATAAAAGGATTTTAGTGGTAACTGGGACAAACAGGAAATTAATTATTATAAGGTAATTATAGTATCTCTACCTCTAAGGCTTTATATTTCATAATAAAGGAATAATAGCAGGACTCTAAATGGACTATAATATACTGAGGAAAAATTATAACAACAGCATCACAGAAAGAAACCATATCTTATATCTGAAAATAACTATTAATCACCTCTCAGCTTTCTTTCTCCGAGTTAAACTAACTTTTACATTTGTTTTCATTTCATGTAAACTGACACTGTAGCTTGCACACTCCAACTAAAAGCTAGTTATATTTCTGCATATTCCTTTATTTATTTTAAAAGAAAAGTAAAAATTACAAAACATGGAAAATCTTGATTAGCAACTGCCCATAATAACTGTCTAAATTCAGGTTAATTTCTTGCTTTTTATGTGTATTATAGTAACAAACTACTTTCTATATTTGCCAAGGTCATTTTGACTTTAATTCTTAATTTCAAAGTTTCTCATTTCTATATAGCTATCGACCTATACATTGTGTTTACAGATAAAGTATTTAATTCCAGATTTTTACAAGGATATATCTAGAAGAAATGTTTAAAAATACTCAAGACAGTTGTTATGGCAACCTCACACTGACAATAATTGGTAGAATACATTCATTCATTCGTCCAATTTATCTATTTATTCATTTGAAAAGTACTCATCGAGAGCCTACTATGTGCCAGGCACTCTTCAAAGTGCCAGCGACACAGCAGTCCTCGAAGCACAGCCCTCTCCCTCCTGGAATTTCTATTCCAAAGCGGAGTGAGAAACACAGAGATATGTAAGAAGGTAAAGGATAACTGCAGGTGGGATGGGAGGGCCGATATTTAATAAAGGGTGGCCAGGGGAGGACTCTTGTGATAAGGTGACATCTGAACAAAGTAAGGTAACAAGGCATGTGGGCACCTAGGGAACTGTTCTAGGCAGAGAGACTAGTGTGTCCTGAGGACCTGAGATGTGCCTAAAGAGTTCAAGAAACAGCAAGGAGACCCACACGTCCGGATTAGAGTGAAAGCAGAAAGAAAGCAGAAACGACAGAAGGACAGGCTCTGAGACAGGCAGCGGGAACATGAAGCGACCTTCTAGGGTCTACTAAAAACTGAATTTTGGTGAGTAAGTAGAGAAGCCACTCTCATTTTGCTATTTCAGTCTACAACTTGTAACAGCAAAGGAAAGTTATATTTCAGCCATATTCTTGTTTCCTTTGGTAATCATTATGCAACATGTACACATGGTATTCACCTATAACTCATAAAGTAAAATAATACATACTCTGTTCGTATTTCTGGATCACTATGACAGGAGTGACACATGGCACTGAATCGAGATACAAAAAAGTCATAACGTCTGTGATAGGATGGTGTATCTTCTTCAATATTTGCAAATTTGACAAACTAAAAAACAAAAATAACAATATAAACAATATACATCACCTTCTTTAAAGTGTGGAACAAACACACTTAACTTTCATTAATTGTTACATTAACAACATACAAATAAGAAGCAAATAGAATATCAAATACCAAATAAACACAAAAGAAACTTTTTAATAATAAACTTTTAGAAAACAAGAGGAAAGTAAGGAAAGTAATCTATGCTTTTCCTAAGTCTTAATCCAAGTATTTACATTGCAAAGAACACAAGCTTTGGGGTAAGACAGACCTCGGATTGAATCCCCCTGTTATATACAGCATTACTTCATTGTGTCTTTGGACAAGTTATTTAGCTGTAATTCATCATGAAGAAAATGGGAATAATATTTTCAGCTTGAAGGGTTTTTGTGAGAATCATAGGACATAATATATGTAAAGTACCTAGCACACATGGTATTATTTCTTTAAAAAAAATCTGAACCAGTGTTGCATATTATTAAAATATCCACTATGTATTATTTATAACAAAATTATTATATATAATTTATTGATATCTAACATTTTTCTTTTTTGAATCAGTTTGTATATAGGTATATTATACTTTTACCAATAGTTTTCTGTATTTGAAACAGTTTACAATATAAAAGAGGCAAAACTTAAGTTTTCCAGCATGAAATTTCTGAAACAAAGGAAAATCTAAATAGTATCTATTAGTGTCATACTGAGTTGGCATCAGCAGGAAGAGGCAAATGTCAACAAATTAAAATGTACAAAGACCATTAATAAATACAAAAATATTAAATCCGTACAGTCATGTTTGACATTATAGGGCACTCAGCACCACCAATAAATTAACGTTAGGCCATCAGGGAATACTAGATAAGTAATGTTGGTGAAGGTAATATGGCATTTTATTTAACACAATTCACTCAAATCAAAGCAGATAACTGGGGAATTTGGTCTTTTGCCCAAATGACTCATGAAAGTAATCCTAATGATATTTCTGGCTCCAAGTAAAGAAACTTCCGGGAATGTACACTAAAACTCTTCCCCCCAGCTATTAAACCATTTACCCTGGACCTTCCTCACCTAATTGTAAAGGAAATACGAGAAGCCTAAGTAGCTCCTTTGTCTGAAACTAAGCTCGTCACTATCACCTAATTGCATTTAGAAATATTCAATATTTTCCCTCTTAAATAATCAAATTATATCAAGGATTTTTGAATGAGGATTTTATTTATATACTCTCACTTTTTAAAAAAAAGCACTATATTACCAATAATAACTAACAGTGTTCCAAGACCTTCATATGTATTAACTCATGTCACACAACAATCCTGCAAGATTGGTACTATTATTTTTCTCATTTCACAAATGAAAAAGGGGAGGTTAAATAACTCGTCCAAGATAGAAGCTAGAAAGGGGTGCAGGAATAATTCAAACTAGGGCAGTTGGACTCTGGAATCCATGCTGTCAGCATCTCCTATACTTCCTCTCTCTATACCAGAAAATAATTATCCATAAACAGTATATGTGATATATGATTCTGTCAGTTGTTGATAAAAATATGAATGGGAACATATAGTATTCACATAAGATTGAATGCCTTAAACACTGCAGCAGACCCCAACCTTTTTGGCACCAGGGACAAAGTGTTTGAAAGACTGAAGATGTACCTTCACAATAAAAATAAATCAAAAAGTGTCAGAGTGAAATGATAGAGATATCAATTGTCAAACTTTAGCACTTAAGGAAATCAGACATTTCATACTTAATAACCTAATAGATATGCTAATTAAACTTAAAATTAGTAAGAGAATAGTTTTTACTCACAGAATTTGTTCCAAGAACTTGAAGCTTTGGTTCCCCTGATTCCAGCAGCTTTGCCACCATATGAAGAAAACTTTCTACAAATGGCTTGATGCTTTGAGAATGGCAAGCCATAAGAAGTTGGTCCAATGCCTCCATAGCAATTAAAACGTACCTAAGTGTAAAAGAAAAAGAATGTCAAAGCATTCTACTTCTTTTAATCCTCCCAAGTACTTCCCATTGAAATAACTGAAATAATTACATTTAAGAGCACAAAACAAAGAAAGGCAAATTTAGTAACAGCACTAATGATCTTAGTAGATTATAAAAATAATCCTTATGTTGAAGTATACAAAAACCATATGGTACTACTCCATTTTCTCCTTAAAACAGCTCTCTCAGAGTTTAACATTACCTTTGTATTTTGCTTTGTAAATATGGACATTTTCTGTTTTCCAGATTTTTAACCATATTTATTTGCATCTGATCCACATTGTTATTAAAACAATGTGCTTACATCTCCAAAACAATCTACTTATATTTTTAAATATGAGTAGACAAAACACTATCAGCAACAACAGAATATGACACGGGAATATCTCATAAATTTTACTTTACAATTTATCAGACTTTAACTCTTATACTAAAAATTAAAATTCAGTCTTTAGATAACTTTCCATCAATAAATCAACTATAAAACTATCTGTGCCATGAGACTCACTTAAATGTTCTAAGTGGAGGTAGAGAAAGCCAATATATCACTTGGGGAATGGAATACTCTAAGAAACTAGTATCATAAAATGACAATATGAGAAAGTATGTATAATCCAAATTGCAAAGTTACTGCTGTTTAATCTTAGAGAATGGATTAAGATGGTAGACAACCTTTATTTATAGGTAAGAATACAGCTAGCACAGTTCCAAATGCATATACTTCCATCTTCTGAACCTATTATCTAAGCCTAACATGGTTCTCTCTTATTACTCCTCTAAAAGGTAAAACTGAAGCTGTGTGAAAAAAATCACTTGGTTAACAAGATCTTTCTTGCTTGTTTTCAATTTAGAGACTGATTTTTAAAATACAGTATCACACTGACAGACTAACAGAGTTAGTTTCCACTGTTTCCCATTAGAGAAGTCTCAAAAATTAATGGATGCTTAAACTAAAGGTAACTCTGTTAACTAACATGAGTCTATTCATATAACCTGACCACCAGAAAATAAATAAAAAGTGCAGTATCTATATGGGTATTCCATATTTCTCTGTATAATATTATAATGTTTTATCCCCCATATATTATCTCTGCCTGACTAGATGGCAAAATAATTTATAGGATGATTTAGCCTAGAAAGAATTCCCCAAAGATACACTATTTGCAGCAATTAATTTCCTTACCCAGAACGATGTCTGACAACATCCCTGCTCAACCTTTCTGCCAGGTAAGAACCAATACGATCCAGTTTCTCTGGAGCAGATACTGCATAAAATGTCAATTTCTCCATATCGGCTTTCACAAGACCATCCTAAAAAGAACAACAAGATAAATAGGTTATCCATATGCTTATATTTTTGTATTTTTAAATATTGCCTGCTTCATATTTTCCCTTTTTAGATTGGAAATTATAAATTATAATTTTGTATAAATTCTATATAAATTATGTCCATATATATAGAACCTTTTTGTATATAACCTCCCTAAATGCTAATATTCACCATTATGGATATACAGAACTTCCAAAAACTTAAAAAAAAAAACCACCCTGTTTAGACAAAGCATTTGAATGTAGCTTCGCAAATAATGAATTAGATTGTAATACCTTCCTTTACAGAGAAATAGCTCAATTATCTGCAATATATAGGGAATAGGATGTATTTTAATGAAAAGATTTCAAAGAAAAATTTGTTTCAGTTAAAAAATTTTAAATGTTATACTATTAAGTGTATTTTATTCCTTTAGATATACAACAATGAACAAATGTTTTAATGATTCAGAATTTGCTGATATCATTACAAAGTTCTGTTGTAATTAAAGAATAAGAAAGTGTTCAGAACTCTACCAATCTATGCTTATTCAATGTATTGAAAGAGCAACAACAGATCCCTGACATGGGATTATAAAACTGTCATTTGTCTCTGTCCTCTAAAAGAT
Organism: Avahi laniger; assembly: GCA_963575035.1. Classification (NCBI taxonomy): domain Eukaryota; kingdom Metazoa; phylum Chordata; class Mammalia; order Primates; family Indriidae; genus Avahi; species Avahi laniger. The sequence goes on from CAUYSK010018630.1 coordinate 47,642, forward strand.
GATGTGTAACAGGTCTAATGATTCTCCCCACCCTCATACAATCACTAGTCAACCATCACCCTAAATTTGGCCGTATGTAGTCCAAATAACTAAATGCTGCTTAGGAATGTTGGAAGAGATGGAAAGGGAGAAAGAAAAACTATGTTAAGATGGTGGATCTACAACTAAAAATTTTATAGATATGTGTTTTCAACTTCAATTTTCTCTATTTTTCTGCTTCCCTAGTGGAGTCACTCTCTCGTATTTTGTACCTATTGTATTTTCCTCAGACTTGCTACTTTACCACCTCTGTTTCCTCTCTGACAGCAAATGAGCTCTTTTCTTTGTCATAGAAGGTAGAAGCCATCAGATTAGAATTTAAGGACAAATACACCCCTGCTTTCTCAGTGCCCTCTAGGCTAGGAGATCTCAAGCAAGGTAACTAAGCCCCATAGGGCAATGTCTGGAGACCTTTTGGGTTGTCATAGCTGGGGGTAAGGCTGGGGGAGGGCAGGTAGCGGGTAATGGAATCTAGTAGGCAGAGGCCAGGGATGTTGCTAAACATCCTACAATGCACAGGATAGACCCCCATGGTAAAGAATTATATGGACCAAAATGTCAATAGAACCTAAGTTGAGAAACCTGCCCTAGCAAAGTCAGTCCAGTTTTCCTGTCTAGGAGGAACTGGTTTGCCTCTGCTCTCGCTGCCTTTTGCACACGATCCCAGGACCTGCCTCTTTCAGTTAGCCTTTCTCATTCCTGCTTCTTTCTATCGGTTCTTTCACATCACCATTTAAACATAATTATGTCTCATCTGCTTTTTTAATCCCTTATGAATTTTATTGAGAAATAATTTACATATAATAAACTGCATCTATCCAAAGTATATAACTTGAAATGTGAGTTTTACCTATCTGAGAAACCACCACTACAAACAAGATACAGGTTGAATATCCCTTATCCGAAATGTATGGGAACATAGGTTTTTTGATTTTGGATTTTTTTGGGTTTTGGAATATTTATAGATACTTCATCAGTTGAAAATCCCTAATCCAACTATGGGCCAGGAGCAAAGTTTGCTCGACAGTGAGCAAAGAATTGTATTAACTCATTGAGTCCTTGTGAGAAGCTTATGAGATAGGTACTATTTATTATTTCCATTGCACGATGAGAAACTGAGGGACTTGCCCACAATCATATGGCTAGTAACTATCTATAAGATACTGTTTTTTTCCTCCTGACATGTATATATCTGCATTTGAGTACCTACTATCTGACTCATTTTGGATACATCACAAGATTCACTTGTTTTAATAAGTTAAAAATAAGAAACATGGCAAATTGAGTAATAGTTGCTGTACGTATGCTATTTTCATGTAAATCTTTTCTTTTTTTAAATCTTATTTTACAGATTTTTCTTTTAATAAATCTTACGTAAATCCTTAGCAAAAATAAAGATTCTTTCTGTAACCATTCTCTAATTTATCTGTTGTCACTCCCATGATCAAGTGGTTAATGCATCCTCACTATCTACAAATTAAAGTGGGTAAAGCAGATGCCTTGCCTGTCATTCACATTCTTCCATAATCTGGCCTCCACCCTACCTTCAGTCACCATATATCCCAGATGCCTGAGGAAAATAATGATTTAGCTATTCAGTCTATTGACTGATACAACCGAAATTTCAAATCAGACCTCATGGTCAACGCTATGACCACCTATTACACTCTACAATTAGACTACGTGAACCTTCATTTGAAGTCTAATGGATTAACTTGCTCTAGACCTCAAATGCAGCTCTTGCTTTTCCAAGCTTTTTCTCTTTACCCTCACTTGCAATGAAGAGATTAATTTTTTCTACCCCTCCAGATGGTATAAATCATTCAAAGGTCAGCAAATCTCATTTCCTCTAAGAATGCTTCCCAGACATTGCCAACTCACAGTGATACCTCCCTGCTTTAGAGGTACCTGATTTACTTCACATTTTACTTCTTGATTTATGCATTGTGATTTAATATTTAGTATGTTTTTGCTTTATGTTAGTCAATGGATGGAAAGGTTCTTAAAGACAAGTATCATACTTAAGGTTTTTAATATACTACAAATTATCCAGGGTATCTGGCGGCCAATAATATTTAACTGATTAACCTCCTCTATATAGCTGAATGTTTAACACATTAACTGCCATGTGAGTTGTATTTAACTCAGGCTAGTTTTGAGCCCAGGGCCTCATGAAGGAAAACCTGGGCAAAAGCCTGCAGTTAGTTCATGAAAATCTTAGTTGTTGATGTTCTTATTGTTACAATCAATATTGACAAATTAATTCTAAAAATGTGGATTAAATGAAAAGAAGTCAATAAATTTTGTTTTTCATTAAATTTTTCATTAAATCAGAAAGGTCTGTTCTGTTTTTGAAGTTTTTATTCTGTTTTTATAATAAAACACCGTGGCCCCAAGGAAAAATCTTTTTATTCTAGTGTGGCAGTCAATGTGTTATATGGAATTGATTAAAAATGAGATATATCAACATTAAGTTAATATTAAGATAACCAAAAGATTTCTACAGTTGGTTACATTGTAAAATAAAGCAAATTCTGAAAGTCAAAACCCATGTAACATTTTTTGTTCGTATCCATTTAACACAAGACTAAAGGAGTCTTACAAAGTTTAAGTCAATGTCACAAAATCACTCAAACTCAGTTGCTTTGAAACTAGTAATCTTTATAAATAATTTTCATAAAAAAATTAAACAGTATTTAAGTAAAAAGAAAAAAAAACTCTGCCTGGAACAATCTTCCTTTCCCTCTCAAGTCTCTTCTAAAAACTCTGTGCCCAATCTCCATTTACTCTTTGGCTCTTAATTTACATTTCATTCCCTCTAGACCTTTCTTTTTTTCAACCTAAATTAGATATCACTCCTATCCACGCCAGTAGCATCCTGTACTTCACTTCTCTATCAAACATTTTTTTCACACAATATTGTAATTACCAATTTACTTATCTATGTGCTTGGTGAGAGGAGAAAACCATACCTGCGTTCACACTTGTATCCTGAGCACTTAGTATAAATAATCTGGCACTAGTTCATAAATTTTTAATGAGTGTTACTTAGATTAAGCACTAAAAAAGAACATCAACTGTCCATCATTCCAGATTTGTGCCTAATCTATAAAAGGATTTGGAAACCAGAAAAGCAAGCATGGGATATTTAAAAGCAAAAAAAAGAGAAGTATAAAAACAGTATTCATGGTGAGATGTAAGGGTAAAAGTAGAGAAATGAAATTAGGGAAACCTTAGGGAGGTCAGCAGGGGGGCAGAATGGGTCAGCAAAGAGAAGGATCAGTAGATGTGGATCAAATTACTTTTGGATCTTCAGGGAATATGTTGTCCACCAGGCGTTTATAGCGAGGACGCAAAGCAGAACAGCAGCAACATACTCCTGTTTAAAAAAAAAGTATAGAGATCATTAATACTGTAAACTGACCTAGAAATTCAAGTTTCTGAATATTAATGGACTATTTAAAATAAAAAGTTCAAACTGCCACAAATAGAAAAAAGCATACAAATTCAATATGTGACTGAGAAAAGAGAAGGTTAAATTTCTTATCCCCTCCACAAAGACATGCAGCTTCTAAGAATTTTTGTGTAATACACACCTCCCATCAAATTCATCCTATAAAGCAAAAACATACCCTGAACTCCCTTTACCTCCTTTCCGATCTCATCTCTTATGACTCTTCGTACACTCCCACCCACCTGTCCCAATCTACTCCATGCCAGCCCCGATGGTCTCCCTGATAATTCCATCAAGCTAGGCACCCTCCTTTGGATCTTTGTTTTCTGTTCTCCTGTCCTGGAACAAGCTCAAAGATCTGCCACACTCACTCTGTCACCTCTTTTAATTCTTCACGTGAACCTCTCTACCCACCCATAGCCTGCTCTACTTTGTTTTTCCCATAGTACTTATCACCGAACATATTAAATAATTTTCCTATTGTACTTATTGGTCCTCATCTGTCTCCTCTCACCAGGACGTAAGCTCAGATGGAGGTGGGAATGACTGTTTTGCTTACTGATGAATCCCAAGTAATTAGAATAATCTAAAAATACTTCAGATAAATATTATTACTAACAGAAATAAATTAAAATCAAATATGTATTGAATGGTTATCATGCAGGAACTGAGCCAGGTACGACATTGCAATGATGAAAGAAGCTTAGAACCTGAAAAGAAGATTACGGTGAATACTTTGCTAACCCTCATGCGAGGCCAAATATAGTAAATTCAAATTGGTATCACGGCGAAGACTGGCAATGGGGCTGAAAAACAAGTCCTAATGCTTTGTCAGAATGGGAAATTTTGTTATTTTCAATAAGAGAAGGTTCTTAACAAGCTATTTCACTTACACTGACACTTTCTGATATTATACACTATACATTGCTTTTTTTTTTTTTTTTTTTTTTTGAGACAGAGTGTCACTCGCTTGCCTGGGGTGAGTGCGTTGCTTTTAAAGCAGCCTGAAAAATAAATGAGAAATTGGAACACAAACAATATCCAGTTCTCACTTTCAAGAAGCTTAGGTTTACTGGGGGAGACATAAGCAAGCAGCAAAATGCCAAACAGGCTGCACCAGGGTAAAGAGGAGGAGCTTTAGAGTCAGACAGATGTGAGGGGAATCCACGGTCTTCCACTGTCCAACTGGGTGGCCAGATATTTGTCTTACTACACCTATGTGTCCTCATCAATAAAAATAGATGTAATAATGTCTTTGTCATAATTATTGCGAAAAGTAAATAAAATCATACGTAAAGGTCTTAGTAAGGACTTAATAGAATGGTAGCTATTATTAGTAATGCAGTAAGAGAAGAGTAAGCAGAATGTGACTGAGGGCCCAAAAATGCAAAAACCTTTGCTTATAAACTACTCATGTAAAAATCACAATAAATTTCACACACAGTTCACAAAAAGCTTTCAATAAAAGTATCAGTACCAATAGGGGTAAATGCCATTTTCTGAGCATGACATGCACAGCACTCTACTAAGAACTTCATAACATTATCCATTCACTCCTACAGCAACTCTGTGAGGTGGTTATTACCACCTCCACTGGATAACGAGGAAACAGGCATAGAGAGGCCAATTGTTGCCCAATATCACACAGCTGGTAAGGATCTGAGGAGCTGTGATTACAATCCAGATCTCCTAATTTCAGAGGGAACAGTCACACTAAATTCAAGTACCAACATAGTGCTGGAAGTCCTAGCCAGAGCAATCAGGCAAGAGAAGTAAATTAAGGGTATCCAAATGAGGAAAGATGAGGTCAAACTATCACTCTTTGCTGACGATATAATCTTATATCTAGAAAACTCCAAAGATTCTTCCAAGAGACTCCTGGAATTGATAAATAAATTCAGTAAAGTCTCAGGCTACAAAATCAGGGTACACAAATCAACAGCATTCCTACATAAAAACAACAGTCAAGCTGAGAATCAAATCAAAGACTCAATATCTTTTGCAATAGCTACAAAGAAAATAAAATACCTAGGAATATATTTAACCAAGGAGGTAAAAGATCTCTAAAAAGAGATAGAGGAATCACTGAGAAAGGAAATTGTCGATGCTGTTAAAAACATATCACGCTCATGGATCGGCAGAATCAACACTGTTAAAATGTCCATACTACCCAAAGTGATTTACAGATTCAGTGCAATTCCCATCAAAATACCAATGTCATGTTTCGTAGATTTAGAAAAAATAATTCTACGTTTCATTTGGAACCAGAAGAGTACCAGACAATATCTAATTACTTTAAACATTTTAGCTTTCTATAATCAGGACCAAAGAACATGATTGCAGGAATGTGTGTGCCTAACAGATGAGGAGTACACTGCCATATAGGGAAATAAATGATCACAGTGAGTTTTTTGGGAAGGCCCAAAACAAAACAAAAACACCTTCTTGACCATTTATTATAAATGAAGATCTACCTGCTATAAAGAAGACACACAATTTTCAATTTACTTAGGTCTCTATAAAATTATATCAAAGACAATATAAGGTTGAAATGACTGGCAATAATAATCACAAAAGAAATTATCTATATTTTAAATCAGAGTACTGTACACACGAATATCACAAGTAAAATTAAATCATTGCACCTACTCAAGTATAGAAATGTGGTTGACTCCCTTGTTGAAGGAAATTCATAAGGCTTTTCGAGTTCAGCTGCAGGTACCTGAACATAGTTCTTCATGTTGGTGAGAGTATTTTCTAGTTGATCTTTCTGTCTCTAGATCCCTTACCTATTGTTCAGGAAGTACACTAGTTCACTTTACTTCTAATTAATTACCAGAGGACACTAAAGTACGGTAACTTATCTAACTTGTCACTGACATCAAATATAAAGCTATCAAGAACTTGATAATATACGTATCAAATTCTGCTAGCAAGGCCAATTAGCTTAAATAAGATACTATTAAAGTACTTGTATTGATACTTTAATAAAAGTAGATTTTCATACAATTAAATTAAGAAAGTAAGCCTATTTAAACATTTTTTCTTTAAATTATCCCTTTAATCCCTCCTCATCCTAGCTTATGACCCCTTTCAACAAACTCACGTGGGCTCTAATACCATCCTATTTTTGACCTCTTCCCAACTTCCTCTTTTCCAAAGGAAAAAAGGAATGAGCATATCACAGAAAGCCTCAAACAACTGGCAAGTCTAAGCAATAAAAATTCTTCATTTAAATTTAATTCTACCACATAAAGGACAAAGTTATCCATTATTCTCCTTCTACAGCATGTAGAATTCAGAACCATGATTATGATATACAAGGGAGAATGTGAAACGGGAAGGCTCAAGTGGGATAACTATGGGAAATAGAACTCAGGCACAGAGAAAAATTATGACCAAAAAAAAAGTGCCAAGCTGATTATCACAGTAGGGTACACACAAGCTTCGGGCAATCTGTTCTATAAGACTCTCTGAGACTTAGTAAACGGACAGGAAAATCCTACTACCTACCTCTCATGGTTAGGGGTACTAAATTAATAATATAAGTGTCTGGAATAAGGATGCCCACTCTCACCGCTGTTATTCAACATAGCACTGGGAGTTCCAGCTGGAGGAATCAGACAAAAGAAGGTAATAACAGGCATCCAAATTGGAAAGGAAGAAGTCAAATTATCCTTGTTTGCAGACGATATGATCTTATATCTAGAGAAACCTAAAGACAGCACAAAAGAACTATTAGAACTGATAAACAAATTCAGGAAAGTTACAGGATACAAAATCAACATACAAAAATCAGTAGCATTTCTATATGCCAACAGTAAACAATTTGAAAAAGAAGCCACAAATGTAATCCCATTTACAATAGCTACAAATAAAATAAAATACGTAGAAATAAACTTAGCCAAAGAAGTGAAAGATCTCTATGATAAAAACTATAAAACATTGATGAAAGAAATTGAAGAGAATACAAAAAATTGGAAAGGTATTCCATGCTCATGGACTGGAACAATCAATATTCTTAAAATGTTCATACTACCCAAAGCAATCTACAGATGCAATTTTCAATCTCCATCAAAATACCAATGACATTCTTCACAGAAATAGAAAAAAATAATCCTGAAGTCTATATGGAACCACAAAAGACCCAGAGTAGCCAAAGCCATCCTGAGCGAAAAGAACAAAACTGGAGGAATCACAGTGCCTGATTTCTAATTATACTACAGAGCTGTAGTAACCACAGCATGGTACTGGCATAAAAACAGACACATAGACCAATGGAACAGAACAAAGAACCCAGAAATAAATCCACACATCTATAGTGAATTTATCTTTGACAAAGGTGCCAAGAACATACAGTGGGGAAAGGGCAGTCTCCTCAATAAATTGTGCTGGGAAAACTGGATCTCCGTACGCAGAACAAACACCATACACAAAAATCAAATCAAAATGGATTAAAGACTTAAATCTAAGATCTGAAATTATGAAACTACTAAAAGAAACACCACCCCCTCCTGGGGTTCAACTAAGTTGCTAGAGCGGCTCACAGAACTTAGGGAAACACCTTACTTACAATTATGCTGGTTTATCATAAAGCATATTACTAAGGATACCGATCCACAGCCAGGTGGAAGAGATGCACGGGGCCAGGTATGGGAGAAAGGGCGAAGAGTCTGTATGCTCTCTCCTGCAAGTCACCCTCCAGGAACCTCCACATGTTCAGTTAGCTGGAAGCCCATCCAAATCCAGTGCTTTTGAGGTTTTATGGAGGCTTCATTATGTAGGCATGGCTGATTAAATCATTGACCTCTGATAACCAACTTAACTATCAGCCCCTTCTCCTCTCTGGAGGTTGTCAGTTCCCAAAGTTCTGTGAGCCACTCTAGCAAATTAGTCAAACCCCAGGAGTGGGTGGTGGGAACCCCAATTTATAAGTGATCTTGAGAAGCACAGATAAAACCACCTGGGGTTTTCAGTCAGCATCAGAAGTGGGGGGCAGACTCCTCAACCTCAACCTGTAGGATCTGACACTATCTCCAGGTAGGTAGTGTAAGAACTGAATTAGATTAGAGGACACCCACCTGGAGAATTGCTTGCTTGGTGTTTGGGGAAAATTCCCCACATGTTTGATCACAGAAGCTTTCTGTGTTGAGATAGTAGAAATAGCAGTTTGATTTGTGTTTTTTCTACTCAATACCCCAAGAAAATTTCTTCTTCTTAGCTCCCTAACATCATTCTCATGTGGATTCAGCAATGTCTCTTAGTCCTTACACAGGAGTGAGATGAATCCATCTCTAGGAGAGGAAACATCCTCCTCCTTTGATGGTGAGATGTTAATTTCCAACCCACCCACGCTCAAAGAGGCATTCATAGAAGAACTTGAGCTGCTACATAGAAAACCTCAAAGCTAAACTGATAGTATGGATCACGTATGTGGGCATACAAAGGTGCTAGGAGAATTCTGCATATTGGGAACCAATATTATGAGTGGCTGGTCCATCACTGAGCACCTCTAGTTTGTGATAACATTTGTTTTCTAAGCAAAGTTTGGGGATTTGGGTAATTAAAAAAAGACCCCTTTTAAAATAAGCAATTTTCATATTCAACTGACCATATTACTCAAAGAAAATTTAAATTAACTGAAAAGATTAATGTCTTCAATATTAAACTAAATGCCACCATTCCACTGGGTACTTGGGATAAAGCTATCCTCCAAAACAAAAATACTAAGTTTGTAACACTGTCACTGGTGTTGAAGTATGCTTTCTTAGATTCTATTATGGAAACTGCCTATATGACTTTGAATTAGGTTTGTTTCACGATCAAGTAGAAAATAACAGTATTAGAAGTAATAGTACCTTATATACAGCAATTATATTATCTCATTTAATTCTCATATGTAACATGTTGGAAATTCACTGACATCTTTGGGGCCCACTAAATTTCAGACTTTTAAATGGCAGTGGCTATGATTATTGGAATTTGGTTTCTTATGTCCTCACTATATATTTCTGTCATAGCACCTGTAACAATTTTTTGCACTATATAATGTTTTAATATACATACATACACACACACACACACACACACATACATACACGTTAGAATATGAGTCCCTGAAATGCAAAGCCCATATATCTTACTCATTACTGTGCATATCTGGCACAAAGCAGACATTTACCAAAATGTTTTTCACTATATAAATGAGAACACAAAATTCACTGATGTATAAAATGAGGTTAGCTGGGTGTGGTGGCTTGCACCTGTAGTCCCAGCTACTCTTGGGAGATTGAGGTGGAAGGATGGCTTCAGCCCAGGAATTGAAGGCTGCAGTGAGCTATGATCATGCCAATGCACTTCAGCCTGGGCAACAAAGTGAGATCCCGTGTCTATTAAAAAACAAAAGGGTTTAATATCTTCTCCTATGTGCTATAAAAATCAAATCCAATTATAATGAAGTACACTGTCTACCACAAAACACCAAATAAATGCCAGAACAATATGATTTTTCCAACAGATAACATTGTCAACTCAATCACTTTTAACAATTCATGTTTTATTTCTAGGACTAGCAGAGGCCACAAGCAGTCAAGGTGAAGAGAGACAGACTTTCTATTAGAAGATTTAAAAAAATTCACAGCAAAACCTCTAGTTCTCTGTGTCCAGAAGCCCTTAAAAGAGTCTGCCTCACATATATTCTCTTCAAGGTTAAAATTAAAAGTCAAGTTGCTCATTCAGTTAATGTCAGAAAAAGACATTCACTTCATATTATCAGAAAGATTTGGTAATATTACAGCCCCACTCACACGTACCCTTTCCAAGTACCAAAACACTTTCTATATAACATATACAAAGCTTGTAATATGGGTGTTATTTGGCATTCAGAACACTGTGCTAAGCTTATTCTACAAGGAATTTAAAAGGTAACTATCTACATCCTTGAAAACACAAAGGCTTAAAAATTAAGTTTTAAAACAAGATTTGGAGATTTTAGGACAAGAGATATCCAATGTCAAATGGACCAGATGGCCATGAGGGCCACAGAGATTCAGAAAAGAGAGAAAGCAAACACTTCCAGCTTAAGCGAAGAGAGTTTTACTAAGGATATGGGACTTGAGCTCGAATGCGGAGGGCACCCCTGAAGAATGAGCAGGACTAAACTACAGGAATAAAGCGGGAATGTGAAAGACAACCATAATCAAGCGGAACAATGCAAGCACCACTGTTGGGGATGGCACTTGGAAAAACCAGAACGCATATCCCAGGGACCCACAGCTTTGAAAGGAATGTGGGGAGCATAAAAAAGTGTTTGGTGGCTAATTAGATATGGGGTCAAAGGAAAGGGAACAAAATAGTCTTATCTTCAGGAAAGTGTTCCTTTTAAAAGGATTTTAATTGATTAGAGAAGTATTTTATTACACGATTCTTTCCACATGTAATTCTATACCTTCTCTCCTTTCATTCTCAATTTCACTACTTGTTTTTTATTCCCAGATACACAAACCTTATGGAAAGGAGAAAGACAACAGAGCAATAAACAGAATTAAAGCTCCAATTCTGTTGTAAAAGATGGTTTTCCCCTTGCATTGCAATACTTTGCTCTAACACAGACAAAACTCTAGTGTAATTTTTCAAACTATTTTGGAATACTGCCTGTAGAAAAAAACTGCATCTCTTTTTTTGTTAGGCAACTAGTGATTGGTCTGTATTCTATATCTGATTTTTTCTACTATTACAATTTTTAATTTGAAAATGTATTAATGAGACATTATACCACTTCTAAGTAGTCAATTTACAGACTTACACCTAGATTTAACTTTACTGTATACTATCATATGTATTGGACAAAACTGAGTATCACTCAGCAGAGTTACCCAAGGACAAAAGCAATAAAATACTGAATAATACTGGCTTTTAGAAAATATCATCCTGAGAGATTTCATTGAAAAGCTTCTAGAATCATTTGGAAAAAAAGCTAAAATATTAAAATCAGAAAATATAATTGCCTATTCATTTCATCTGATGATGGCTTAGCTTGCAAAACAAGTAAAAAACGATCCAGCGGGTGACACAGAAACCAGAGCTGCAACCAGAAAAGAAAAGGACTCATACCTCTGCCTCACCACCAGGGAACACTGCATGGTTCATCCCTATTTCTAAGACAATATCCCTGGACCCTGCATGTCACAGATCATTTTCAAATGTGCTCAGAAGGGGCAGTGTCTGGGCAAGGAGACTACTCCTATCTCCCAATTTCTGGAGGTAAGTAAGCAGATGATATAGAACTGAAAACTGAAATATTATAGTATGTGATTCCCTTTTTTAATATATAAAATATTGACTAATGCCCTCTACAATAATGTCAGTAGTACTGTTAGGATTACAAAAAGGATCAAATGTTCAATGGTTTCAATTATTTTTTTAAAAGTATGTAAGCAGTGACTTTCTTCTCCAATGCAAACCATGGTACTATTACATTGATATTTACTTTGCACAATTAATATGTTTTGGAGGAGGGAGGTAATTGTGTAGTGGTCTCAGATAAAAGTTAGGGATCATGATTAAGAGGGAGAAAAACAGAGGAAAGGCAAAAGGCAAATCAGAGTATGCAGAATTTATAATAGAACTGAAAGCGCACATAATAGTCCTGAGTACTAATGTGTTTTAAGCGTCCTACTAAAACACGGTCTAACGAAAACACCAGCTGGCAAAAACAACAACAACAAAAAACTCTATTTAATGTTCAGTTAGGGAAACAATTGGCAAAGTCATGTCATTACAGGGATGGTTTCCACTTCTAGAATATATTTCAACCAATCAGTATCTTTGGAGCTTTCTATAGGCACTTAGTTTCAACTTCTCAGAGCAAATCTGGGTAAATACACAAAATAACAAAGCTAAACAAAAAGTACAGGAGTATTTTACTTTAAAAAGAAAACGTGTTCTCTAAAAATAAACAAAAACTGAGATCAGTGTTTTTGGTGACAGTTTCCTTTAATTTGAAAGAGGACAAAAGAAGCTGAATTTACAACTTTCCCTTCAGTTAGCCTCGTTGTAAGTTGACTATCTCCTGTAAATGACTCTTAAAAAGCCTGAACAAATTTTTATGGAACACCATGGAACACTGTTAAATGTCTTTTTGAAAACTGTTTTTTTTATATGAATGCTTGGACATAAGCTAATGGCCCAGGAATTGTCACTCATTTCAAAACCATTTTGAAAAGGCAAACATTTCTTGAGACCGTCAAAATCTTCTACAGTTCAAAAATTATTAAAATTTGGTATATGTATACAATGGAATATTACTGAATCATAAGAAACGACAGTGATCTAGAACCTCTTATACTTTCCCCATTATTCAAAGTGAGGCACCACAAGATCAGAAGAATGGGCTCCACTTGTACTCGCCATCAAATTGGTACTAACTGATCAACACCAGGGTGATCACATGGCAGTAATACTCTCCAAGCATTAGGCGGATATGTGTGTGTGTGGGGTAAACTCACAACTAAAGGACACGGGGAGCATTGCAGGGGAGAAGGGCATGCTTCTAAACCTAGCTTGGGTGAGGCAAAGAGATAAAGTATAACCACAATGTTTGTACCCTCATAATACCCTGAAATAAAAAAAAAATACTATTAAATTAAAAATTCCACACACAAAACACAAAACTTATCATCAAAAATAAAGATGGTACTAGTGCTACTTGATAGATGACACCCAAAATTGGGAGCCTATGAAATGTTTACAATTAGGAATCAAACACAGAAACAACTAATAATATTAATACAATGTGAAACAGGATTGTGGAGGCCCTTATGGGCCCCCGTGAACAAGTGAAGGCAAGAACTCAATTTACAAATCACTCCTTTAGATGGTTTCAAAGTTTAAGGGTACTAAAATAATTTAGTATCTTGAGGATGACTGACGGTGCTATTTTCAACTGTGCCAGGACAAGTGGCATAAATTTTGACCATCCCAAGCAAACCAAGACCCTAGGATTACCCTACTAATTCTTTTGGGTATTGAAACATGTATAAAGGCATCAAATAAAGTAGTCATATTTTCAGTTACAGCTACAAAATGAGGAAAAGCAACAACAATCCAGTTAAGGCAGATAAGGGAAAGGAAAAAAAGAAACACGGAAGATTATAGAGGGGGAAAAAAAAGAACAAGCAAACAAAAAACCCTAAGAGTTTATCTAGCTCTTTAATTTTTCTCATATACCATAACTACAACCATAATGCTGTATATCAAATAATGCAATAATTTCATAAAAAGCTCATTAACTGAACATTTATAATTAAATGTTTTATAAAATGTCTACTACATTCAAGGTACTAAGATAGGCATTGTGAAATGTGCAAATATTTATAAAACTGGTATCTGACATCAGGACCTTTAAAATATATCAAGATTATAAGAAATCAATGTTACAGAAAATGAAGTAATGCCTTTACTAAAAACAGAGATGCAAACAAAACCATAATAATGGCAAATGACTCAATTCACCCTCAGTCTCTAGGTAGATTTATATAAATCTACTTATAACCGATTTGTCTACCAAATTCTTACCATTCACACATCTCTAAGAACAATTACCACCGCTTCTAACTCCCTAACAAAATCAATATTCACAAAAGTCTACTCCAACTTTTATTTATTCTCTTATGGCAAAAAGTCATCTCAGAATAAATCCTACCATGTTTCCATAGTAAAATGTTTCTCAAATGGTGGCCAAGAGCCTTCTGAACAATCTCTTAGAGTATTTTGAAAAGTGAATACTCCCTGGCCCCAGACCTTCTGAATCAATCTCTGGGACACAATGCCAGAATTTTTATTTCTAAAAATGGAACCACTGCTCTAGAGAACCACTACCCCTATATAACAATTTAAAGAATTAAGTATATGACTTTTTCTTATTGTATTGTTCTTTTCTTTTTTCTTATTGTATACTTTAGGTATTTAGGAGATTATCCCTTTTTTTTTTTTTTAATTTGTTTACTGAGACAAGGTCTAGCTGTCACCCTAGCTAGAGTACAGTGGCATGATCACAGCTCATGGCAGCTCCGAATTCCTGGGCTCAAGGGATCCTCCTGCCTCAGCCTCCCGAGCAGCCAGACTATAGGCAAGTAAGCATCATCGCACATGACTAACCTTTTCTTTCATTTTTCAGAGACGAGGTTTTGCTATGTTGCCCACGCTGAAACCACCCTTTATAAAATTAATAAAGGGCCACAAGATAGGAACTATTGTAGGTGCCTGAACTCTGCAAAGGGGTGTGTGTATGTGTGTACATACACAGATAACATCACCCTTGTGAAACCTAAGGCTACTTTGTGAGATGCCAGACCATTGGCCCGTACCAAGGAACTGACTCAATTGGTCTTGCAAGCCCCACCCAGGAACTGACTTAGCACAAGATAATTTCTACACCTCTATGATTCCACCCTGAACTCAGCCAATCAGCAGACCCAACTGCCTAGCCCTTTACCTGCCAAACTACCTTTAAAAATCCTTTCTCCCAAATTCTCAGGGAGATGGATTTGAGAATTTCCTCCCATCTCCTCCCATGACACCTGTGAAACTAAACTCTTTCTCCACTGTAACCCCTGCTGTTTCAGTGTATTGGCTTCCTCTTGAGCAGCAGGCAATGAAACTAGCTGGGCTGTTGTTAACAAGGCTGGTCTTGAACTCCTGGCCTCAAGTGACCTCCCAAAGTGCTGGGATTACAGGCAGAGGCCACTCCACTCAACCTAGGAGACCATCCTTATCTAAGTTACACAATAAATAAAAAGTTATAATACAGGCTCTACCCATAAGATCATCTCATATATTACAACAACTGAATCATATGAACCACTATATAGGAGACCAAATGAGTGAAAGAAATGATGAATGCTAAGGTATTCAGAAAAGATTTCTCAGGAGATGCTGATGTGATAAAGACCTATGGCTGGCAACAATGCACTAGTATTTGTGGCTGAGATCTCTAGAATGTACCCATTACTTTCAAGTGCTGCCACCACACCTCCTTGGGGAGTAGATTTTCTAAGCCGCTTGTATAAATGAATACTTGGCAGACCTATACTAGAAATAAATCAAGACAAAGTATTAACTGGGCTTTAAAGTTCTAAGCCAAGTATTTCAAGTAGAATTAAGGAAAACAGAAATTATCATGATCAGATTTTTTATTTTTTTCTAAAACTGACCAGACTCTTGAAATTTTCCCCTTTCCTAAGATTGCTCTGATATGCTTCTATGTATTTCACACCATTGTATCTTTAAAACTATCATAGTCCTCAGGATTTACTTTTTATGTAATGGCTAAAGAAATGGTTATACTTTTGAAGGAACTATTCTATACTTCTGTTCCTATCTTCCCTAGAGAAGGCTTCTGCTATAGTGTAAGAGAGGAAGGATGACTTATTTTACTGGTGAGTCTGGAAAAAAGAACGGAGTATGAGCTAAAACATAAGCTCCAAATCTGTCCCTGCAACTCCTACCTACACAGTACCCAGCACATGGTTAAGAGCTCTGCCAACCTGAGATGTCCCTTACATCCACCATTGGAAAGTCTAGATTTAGAAGGAAAGTAGTAGGAAGACTGATGATCAACAGGACGAGAAGCATTCTCTAATCCAGCTTTCCTTGTAATAAAACTGATATTTTGAATTGTATCAGACTAAATTTTGTATTTCCATATTTATATTTTTATATTTTAATTGGTTCTAAACTCAGAGGGGGACTAAGGTGAGACTGCTACTCTCTGAAAATCAACAAACATGTGTGACTCAGAATTATATCTGATTGGGAAAAACACTTCATATCCAATCTCATTTATTCTTTTAAATGGTCTGAGCACCGAGGCAGGAGGACAGCTTGGGGCCAGGAGTTCAAGACCAGCCTGGACAACATAGCAAAATCTCACCTCCACAAAAATAATAAATAAATAAAAATTAGCTGGGCAAGGTGGCATATGCCTGTACTGTAGACCTTGCTACTTGGGAGGCTGAGACAAGAGGATTGCTTGAGCCAAGGAGTTCATGGCTACAGTGAGCTATGATTGAGCCACTGCACTCCAGCTTGGACAGCAAAGCAAGACCCTATCTCAAAAACAACAACAACAAATACAAAGATTTAGTGAAGCCTACCATGCCCCAAGCATTAACTGTACGTAGGGACTACAAATACAAACCACAATCCCTGGGCTTTAGTACTTCATAATCTGGTGGGAGAAGATAATCACACACAGAATTATAACTGTGATAACAACTATGACAGAACAGGTTGCTATGGGATGATAGTTAGTGGGAAATCTAACCTTTCTGCAAGAAGTAAT